>JAHZNH010001431.1:0-16000 GCA_027744355.1 Tyrannoseira gladiata
CTCATTATTATTATTGCTTATCATTTTTTACGATCTCGAATGGGAATCTGAAGGAAATTTTTTGGCGTGCCTAAGCACCAAATAGCACTGTGCAATATGTGGTATTTTGCATAGACAATCTGGGAATTTTTAGGCGATAATGAAAGCTGAATATTATGAGAAAAGTTGCTGTGTCTCTGATGGAAAAATAATGCTCGCTAATTTATTTATTTATTCTTCGATGTTCATTTCTTTGTTTGTATGTGCGAATGTCTGAAAATCTACTTATTAAATTAAGCGGTTTATCTTGTTCTGCAAAAATATTTTGATTTTGCCCACTGATAAATGAATGCAGCAAGAAATTGAAATAGCTTTTAATTATTGCCATTATCCACTGTCATAAACTTTAATACGTATTTTGATCAGGTTGGGAAAAACGACGGGGGGTTAAATAGCAAAAACTGATATGGATCAGGAGTATACATGCTGGTTGTAGAGAACAAATTTCATTTTTTGGTGTCAGAAAGGGGAAATACGCAAATTTAAGAGTTGATTGACTCGCATTTGAATAGAAACGCAACACAATATTTATGTTGCTTCTTAAAGCTCAATGGTGGGAGACGATAAATGGGCGAACTATTTATTGCAACCAAATATAGATCTTGACTAAACCGGCAGTTTCCTAATTAATGTTTGAATTGTGTGATTTCAAATTACTCTAAAAATTTCTCGATTTTGCTTGCAGTTATACTATTAAACTTTATTTCATGGCATTAAGACATCACCTCATCGGCAAGCAAGATGTGTCTCTGGAGATCACGCCAATTATTTTTTCTTCTGCCCTCCTGTGTAAAGGGTTCAGTTATGCTCCGCCTGGGTCAAATATTTTGTCGCATTTTATTAATACTTAAATTATCTTCACTGAACTGATTTTTTTCTTGCCAAATGCCATAGCTCCAAACGCACGCAAGTAAGTATTCCAGAAAAAGTTATGATATGATCCATGCATGGAGATATGTTGGTGGTTAGCTGAATCATCTTAACAAATTGATGATCATGATCACACTTAAAGGAAAATGTAAAATAATTCATAATACATCTGCAATAAAAGGAGATTTGGAGAGTGAATAAAATTAAGTGGGAGGTGTGATGCTCATTCGCACAACTTTTTTTGTCTGGAGAAACAAACAAGACATGCTTTGTTGCATAAAAAAATTCATTCCCAAAATAGAGAATATGTTGGTGGTTAGCCGAATCATCTTAACAAATTGATGATCATGATCACACTTAAAGAAAAATGTAAAATAATTCATAATACATCTGCAATAAAAGGAGATTTGGAGAGAATAAAATTAAGTGGGAGGTGTGATGCTCATTCGCACAACTTTTGTTGTCTGGAGAAACAAACAAGACATGCTTTGTTGCATAAAAAAATTCATTCCCAAAATAGAGGGACGAGTTAGTATACATACTTATCTGCAATAAGTGCAACGGAGACATGCATGGTCAAATCGAGTGACGAGGACAACACAAATATTTCACATGCTCCACATAAATAAATATCCCTTCATAAATTGAATTTCTTGATCCCCTCTTTAGTGTGGCCCACATTAGGGGCAAAGAATTCTTAAATTTTATGTTAGGATTTGGTCGCCCTGTCTAGCCAGAGCGATTTATTTTATTTCTTGATTCGGAAGAAGATTGTATGACTAATGACCAAGTCTCATGTTGACGTTGATTTCCTTTTTCTGTGCATCTTCGCTCATCCATCACCACCACACACACCATCGTGCCACCGCTTCCATTTTTCCACTTCGAAATTACTCACCACCACTCCAAACAGGGGACGCTCATCAGTACAAGTAGTTACAGAATTCTTGACATTGGTCATCATCATTTTCATCGCTCCCAAAACGAAACGATCTGTCTAAGTCTGGATGGATGGAGATAAGTTTAGCATGCATCTCACTCATAATCATAGACAAGACAAGAACAAACATTACTTACTTTTTATGTTTGGAAATCATACAATGTTAATTTCGCAGAATATGATAAAATATGATCTCTCGAAGAAATATTGGCAGCAATAGAGACACTCACTACACTTATGTACTTACTCATGCAGTTATTTTTTTACTTTGATACAACAAACAAATTAGGAACAAATCATTCTCGCATTTGGAAGAGTGTCTCCTGAAACGTGATGCATCTGTTGTGGGGGTGATCGTGAGACTAGGAATCGAAGGGAAGTTCGAAGTTATCGTTAAACAAGAATCCGCGCTAATTATTTTATGACTAAGGATTAGCTCGGATCACACAAGACGAATTCTTTGTTATTCCCACATCTCTGGATTTTCGCGATTGCTTTCACTCCTTTATGATGCCGTGAATTGGAAATCACACGATCTTTTTCTTTGAGAGCAACAAATCTAATGCGAGCAGCAACAGTCACTCGTTCTTGTAATACACTTATTGTCCTTGGTTTATTTTGCAGTGTCTGGGCAAAGCAACAGTTCATTACAAGATAATTACATTTGCCGAGGAAATTTATGTCGTTGTAATCGTAGACGTAAGCCATAAAATGTGTGTGAAATATTGGCGAACATCTCAATTTGAGAGTTGCCACCCCAGTTGGTTTCCTTGGTTGATCGGTACGTCGGCGCGGAGTCTGCAGATGATGTTATCAATGAGGGCACAAGATGCAAATCAATGTTAATTTGTAATATACAAGATATGTGGATGTTATTAGCACTAAAGCGAAGTGATTCTTAATGTCGACACACCATATATTCTGGATTGACATCAGAGATTGGAGCAAATGAGAAGCGAAAAAGAGTACATAATGCTGATGCTATTCTAATTGCGTTCTCCATCTGCTCTCCTAGGGAAAGAAAATGGGAGAACTTAGTTAGTAGGGGTAAAAACGTGTAAAAGATGAGTGACAATTTTATTAGCTCCCGAATGTAATCACCCATAATCTTTGAGATGTAATAACGAAGCAATCGTCATAAGTCATGACATACATGAGTTTGGAAACAGATATTAGATATTTGCCAGCGATTCGGCGGCGGTGATGGTGTTTTTTTCTCAAAGCGACTCATCGACATTATCACCAAGGGAATAAATGGATTTGATGAAGACACAAAGTTGCAATCGCATACTTATCCTCTTTCTTAGATTAGGCTGATTGAATAAGAGTTGCATTCGGAAAATAAGAAATGATAAGGAAGAAATTGGAACCGTGTCAAGAATGTCTTTCCTCTCCATAGAAATACACACACTTAAATGCATATATACATGTTTTATTACTCTCTGTGGTTTTCCCAATCCCACCACTCTCGGTTCGGAGGAAAATTACTACAAGTTTGGATCACATTTGCTATGTTTTTCTTCCCAAAGACAGGCTAGTGTTATCGATGCCGCTGCAGCCGGAATGTCTCTTCAAATCCGATCGGCATTCTGAGAACTTCGTCATAAATATGTGATCGCATCTGATTCAATGAACTGCTATAACTTTGCCCATTGCTTTGGCGTAAATATCAATGTTCAATTTTTTCCCCTTTTTAGCAAGCACAATTCTTGCCTGAAATTTGCTAACCTCATCATTAGTTTCGGAAGAAGTGTAGTTTTTTATAGAGTCCCACAACTGTTCCACCACTTAATTCCATCTTTATTTCTCGTCGTAATTGATTGTAAGCATTTGATTAAGTTATATCGGTGTCAAATACACTCGTAAAGAATAGGGAAAAATGTGGAGGGAAAGTCATAGCATGTCGTTCATCTGATGATGTTGATACACTCATTCCTCCTCCTATTGACAAGTTTGTGATGTAAGAACAGCACTTGTGCGGTTCATTCTTAGAAAGATAAAAATTGGAAACCCGTCCTCCATGTAATCATCAGCATAGTAGGAGTGCGATCGAATCGGAGGCGGCACATTCCTTCTCTCTCCTTCCAAATCCGTGTAAAACATTGAAGAAAAAATGGAAATTGCGCAAAGAATATGATCGTCAATGTAAGTAAGTAGTAGTAGTAGTGGTGGTGTTGATGATGATGATAATGATAATATTTTTTTCGGATGCAAAATTCACAAATTTTTTCGATCTTTTCCCCTCGAAAAATAATATCTATCACGAGCAATTTATTTTCCACTAATAGAAGCTATCACCTTATAATTCCGCCGTATTGGTATTGATAAACGGAATACACATGCTGCAATGATCTTTCTCCTGTGACAGAGAATGGATGAGAGACTTCTGGTATCAAACATGAAACTCGTGGGATTTACCATTTTTTCTTCAGTTGAAAAAAAAATCGGTTGAGGAGAGAGAGAGACCAATGATGCTATTTATGTTTGGAAGGAAATCTTCCTGAGAATTTCTTCTGAGGGTAGTGAGAATGTACGCGTGAGATTTTGTATACATATTGGAGACATCAGTCGTCCTTAATATATCGGCTCATGTCATCCCAGATATTGTCAATAGCCGAACATTTTTCATGATGTCGGTGACGCTACTCGAGGCCAAACATTATGCTTTAAAATGGAACAGCAGTGGCAGTCGTGTTAACGCGCCGTCAAAACTCCTTCATCCAAAGATATGAGCGGGTGGTTTCCATAAAAAAGAGGAAGAAGAAGAGGAATCTAGTGGTATTGATACCGCAATATTTATTTTTTCGCTGAAGAAAATCTCCCGAAAAAATCTTGATTTTTCAGTAATACAAGATATATTTCAAAAAGCTGAGAAAAAAATCATAGTTTTACGCGCAATGAAAGGACACATGGATGATTGTGTACAGCCTCGCCTGCTCCACTCGTCATCATGGTAGGATGACGACGATGATGATCATGGACACGACAAAGTGAGCAACGAAAAGAGCTTCAAATCGAATTGCAGATGTTTGCAATGGAAAGCGTACTGAGACATAAAATTATGTACCGATAAATTCCTATGAGTACGATTTCAACTTGTCTTCATTTTCTTTTTTTCTGCGTACCAATCCAATCAAAACAGGAGCAACAGCACCATTGCACCAAGTTATTTGGATTGAAATTTAGAAGAAAAAAACTATCTATTTTCACTTATAGCCGGCTAGCAAAAAAAATCGCAGTATTGATATGAGTCGGGGTACATGTGTCTCGCATCTATGTATGTGCTTCCAAGTCAAGAAGACCGAAAAAAGGATTGGTTTGATTAACTTTGTCTTTTCTCGGAATGGAAAGGTTAAAACGTGTTTATATATGCCTCGCATGATTTTTTTCTCAGCTTAATGTATGTGCTTCCAAGTCAAGAAGACCGAAAAAAGGATTGGTTTGATTAACTTTGTCTTTTCTCGGAATGGAAAGGTTAAAACGTGTTTATATATGCCTCGCATGATTTTTTTCTCAGGATGAATGCTTCCTGAGATTCTTGTCAGATCGGAAGAGGTAAGAAAAAAACTAAGACGATATGTGTCTCATCTCATCTCGTACGTTTTGGTCACGGAGCATAAGCATCAAAGAATCCTAAAGAAATGCGTGACGGTTCCTTTTTCCACATTACTACCGAAATAAGGTTAACTTTGTCAAATGAGCAAATCGCAAAAAAAAAAAATACTCAGACTCACACTCGCTGGTGAGAGCTTAGACTACACTCTGAGATACTGAAACTGATGTGGAGGAGCACATTCATGGGAATTTATTTACTTCATATAAAATGTGATCATATCATTATCGTGATCGACCTCAAAGCAATGAATATTCTGTTCTCGGGGAGATTTACACATTTTATTTAGACTTGTGCTCCTGATTTTGAAAAATCGGGGATCTTGTTCCCGTTGTTTTTGAATTTTCCCCTTGCGCAAGAGAAGAAGAAGCGTGGATGAGAAACGGTTGTAATGAAACATTTTATAGACATTTTATACGCAAACACATCATGTCCCAGAGCTCGGATAGAATGTCAAAGTTGATATGAATGATTAAAGTTGGCCTGTTTTTTTCTCTCCCTTCTTCTCCTTCTTCGTCGGAAGGATACATCACCATGAGGAAATGTGTAAAATACTTAAGTACTGATGCAGCAGTGGTAAAGGTGGAATAATGAAGGAAGGATCCTCTAATAAGAAAGAAGGGAGTTTGGAAGCTGGCGCGGGGAAACTGCGTATCCCTAATGACACACTTCTCCGAGTCCCCTCTCCGCTTCAGTGTGATACACCACAGTGATCAAGAACAATAACGACTCGACTTTTTCCTCCAGTTTTTAACAAATTACCGTCGAAAGCATAAAAATTTACTTATTGTATATTGATTGGGGTGTATTACCTATAAAGGCAGAAGGATGGAAATGCGATAATGATGATTAACCTCCGGGAAGCGAAGCGTAAAATATAACAAAAAAGTAAGACGAGTTACTTCAAGTCTTCTTCAAGCTCCAGACTGATTTAATGCTAATGATAGCAATACGATTGGAAAACATCAGGAGAAAAAAAATCTTTCGAGATCATTTACTCCTCTTTCATGTAATAATAACTCCTCGAGTAATTTCAGGTGTAGCAAAGCGTACCCCTCTCAAGCTTTTATGAGGTGCGGTAAATGTCGTAGTAGGCAGCGAGTGGGGTATAGGAGCTGTGCGTATTGATGTAATGAGAACATCGTGGATTATGGATGGATACACATTTTCTGCGCTCGAAGAGAAATACTTACTTACTTACTCTCGTCTGGTAGAAGCGGGAGCTGTAGCAATATAGCAATCAGTGGGCTTCCGAGTGAACATCCGTGACGAAAAAAATGCTCAAATGATATTATGTGGGAGCCACATTAATCCTTTGTTTCGCTTAGTTTTTTTGGTGAGGATTTTTTTTAGTTTCCTTTAATAATTTAGGGTATCAGGAGACTCGTCATAAATAACATTAGATATTTGTTCTCTTTGATGTGACCACTCAAACTTCTCCTCAAATCTCATCAAAAACACATTAATGGTCCAGCCTTTGAGGAAACATTGAAGTCTATTTTTTTCACTTTCGTTCCCAATGCATTTCTGTGTTGGGGAAATTCAGTGGTTTATTTTTTGTGTAATTATTTCATTCACCTGACTGAATGCTTCCACGATCTGAGGTAATGCACGGTAAAGTGTTTTTGAAGAATGCAGAAGGAATCAAAATATATAGTTTATCTTTCCATCCGTCTTGGTTTTTTTGTTGTAGTCTAGTAGATTCCAAGAACATGATTAGACGTTGGATTCACCTGAAATTCAACCACATTAATCAATTCATCGCACCATCATCTCATTTCCTTGGAAAATATGCACATATTCAAGTAACTAAGCGTGCTGTCGTCATCCCCCTCTCAGACTTCATTTCTTCTCGAAGGATTTTCTCCTAATACAAATATAAATAGTTACCAGGAACTGCTTAAACACTTCATCAGAACATTATTGCGTTCACTTAAACTAGTCTGAAATTTCCACTCGTGAAATACTGGCGCGAGCCCGTAGCCAAAAAAATTGTTGCTGTTGATTCTGATGCTTCACGCTGCACGCAAAAAATGAATTGTTTCAATATCGCGAAAGTAGTTTATCACGTGTTATCTCGAAATTAAATCATCCCTCCATTTTTCCGCCTCTCCACCTCACATCATCATTATAATTATCGTAATAATTTTTCAAGTGTGTGTAGTAGCGAAGCTCCATATGCAAACAACATCAACTGAGAGAAAAAAATTTGAAGAAGTCTTCCCTCTGCATATTTTATAGAGAGATAATTTTTTGGACTCAAAAGTTGATTAAGATCCTGATTAGACCCGAGTTTAATTTATTTTCGTAGTTGATTACTTGTTCTTTAGACACTCTCTAATTCGTGGGTAGCATAGCAGAACATAGTCGAAAAAATGGGGAGCATAAGGTGATGGCGCTTTTTCAGTAATGTCGGACTTCCTTGATGAATTACAATGAACGATAATAATGACAGCTTATATAATGTGAAATATAAATTTTTCCCACAATAAATCCCAAGAAGCGAGCAACTGGTATCACTAATTTTTTTACAAGCTCTACTTCGTCTTCATCCCAAGACCCAGTGAAGCTGAGCCAGGGGAACACAAAAGTATGATGGAGGTACAAATCATATTGTAAGCATCATACCGCATCCATGTAGGATTCGTCGTCATCATCATCGAGCAAAGAAGCGAAAAATACTTGGTGTGTGAAATAACCCCATGCCCAGCGAAACTCCGTTTTTAATAGATGGGAAAGATTGTAAATTACATTTTTATTGAGTCTCAATACTCCTGGTAATAACGTTGAGCGAAAAAAAACTCACTTGATGTTTTGTTTTCTCAAAGATGGACACTCTGATTGGAGGAAGATTCTTCATTAATTTCTACTCTTCCCAAAAATAATCCGGATCAGACTTAACGAACTCGACTGCCCTAGTCATGACATTGTATGCTTGTTTGTAACAAAGAATACTCTACCCTAAAACAAAGTATTATACACCCTATCGACCCAATGTATTTACATAGATATTCATTTCCATCTTTGAATTTCTGAAAGGATTAAGTCGATGATATTTATGCACTTCATATTCTGATGAACTAGCCGGAGTATGTGGTGCCGTCCACAAATCTCAAAATCTCATGATTTCCCATGATTCATTCTCTCGTGTTCTTGGTAGAAATGCGTATAAAGCAGTAGTTTCTCAGTCAGTTTTGTTGATCGAATCGCACTGCGTTTTTGTGGATTTGCAAAATGAATGTGTATGGATTTATGGGCTTGTGGGAGATTAGTCGAAAAGCTCTAGTAGCAGGTTACTGTTATAAGTATTCTCGGCTTTGCTGAAGGGTAAATTCTGCCAGTTGATTTTCCCATTGACTTCCTCCCTAATTGCAAAATTTTTAGTAACTGGTGGCATTTTACGCATTTAAAGACAAAGTGTACTCGTGGTGCACCTGACTCATCATGTGTGTATGCATGGCTCCCTTTTGTCATTCGACCTGTTTTATGTGCTCATTCCGATGGTCACAAACTCGTTTCGAAGATACGGTTTGGCTCGTTGGAATTGGAGAATTTGAATGCTGGCTTGGATTTTGAGCCATTATCGGTCCCGTGATTACAGTAATATTTAAGCGTGGACAAAGGGAAAATTATAGGGGAGCTGAGCTCGATATGGAAGTTTTCGAATCCCTTCTAATTTTTTATGACGGCTTGACTCCTACAGTCAATAACGTACATTTTTGAAGAAAGAGAGTGATGTGATGTGATGCAGTGCGATGTTCCTTCTTCTTCGTCCCCAATTACATGTTCCCTGAAAAAAATAAGTCGAGTCGAAGAAATTCATTGCCGTTGCCTTTGTCATGAAGGGCTCCATTTTCTTCCATCGTCATGCTATCATTATCCATACATCTTTGTAATAATCCTTTATCTGGGACCAATACGTCTTTCGTCCTTTTTTTACTCGAATCAATAAGTCGATCCGAGAGTTTCAATTCCATATATTTTTGTAAGAATACCTTTCCGTGGGGGTATTGATGAAGGACACGCAGTCATTACATAGCCACTACAAGCATGCATATGACTAAACGATTAAGATTTATCAACGCTGGAGGAGATGGAGTGATGTAACTTCTCTACGGATACAATTGAAAGGAAAAAAGGGAATATTTTGTTCTCTATCGCTCAAAAAAGAAATCTCAGAGTCAAGGGATATCCATATATTTTTGTCGTGTCTGTCTCACATCTGGATTCGATTTGACTTCATTCGTATCGACGTAGTCACCAACAAATAATACCCCACATGATATTATTACTCACGCGTCTTATAAAAAATCATATTGCATTATGATTGGTGTCCGTTGACGAAGAACTCTTTTGATGGGAAGAAACGGATTGAATAAAAGTTGTGTTTGAGAAGCATACATTCTTCTTCTCACTCTCCCATCAATTTTTTTACGAGTCAGTTTGTGTCGTCCTCTTCCACCCAAAAAGATTCCTTGAGTCCAGGAGTCAACGATGAGGAGGAAAATGGAAGTTTATTTGCTACATGGAATGATAGCTAGTGCAACCAAATATTTAACTAGCGACCAAGAAAGTGTGTGTGCGTAACACATAGACACACACACACAAATAAATAAATAGCCAAAATTTTTCCTTGCCCAAGGTCTCTAACGTAATATGATGCCTCTAACGAAGTTTATTTGGGAAGAGGAAAAAGGCGCATCAAAGATCAGCGGCCTCACAACTCACAATATAAATGCGATGTGGAGAAAATTTCCGTGCTATTCCATTTTTCCTAAATCATAATAAAAGAGGGATTCCTCTCCGTTTCTTTTTTCTCCTTCGAGGACGACGAGCGCATCATTGAGGATTAATATGATATATTATTGACATACGATATAATGATCCTGTCCCTAAATAGCGTTATTAATGGATGAAAAAAGAGAGAGATGAAAAAATCAGAGGAAAAGAGGAATGTCGATTCAATGCTGAAGTTTGATGCAACATTTTTTTGCCTTCCTTAAGCCCAAAATAAAGTCGGTAATGCAAGGGCAGCTACATGAGGGGGTGGTTTTAAGTTTTGATTTTTGTTTTGCTTCCCTCCCGATCTTGACTTCGTCTCGTTTTCCGTGCATCGGCATCACCATTGCCATCATCAATTCCTCAAATCCCTCCTAATGTGCGTATTTATTCTTCGACTGGGTAGTGGGAGTACATTGATGATGATGATGATTCCATTCCTCTCTTCTCCTTGAAATGTTCGAGACCCAAGGGGACAAACAACAACGGGAGTTGTAGTCACCGTTATAATAAGTAAACAAAAATAGTGGCAGTAATAATGCTGGAAGAGTGTCTCCAGCCTCTTAGGTTTGGCTCAGCCACGAGTGGAGAAACTCTCATATCGTATACTTTCATTACGATTATTACCATTATTACTATCATTGTTCATCTCTCTCCTGTGAAATAAGCCGGTATGATAACTAGCTTATTGAGCCTCGGTTTCCTCACTAAAGAGGAAAATAGTATGATGGTAAATAAACACACTAATTCTTCTCTGGGCTTGCACTGATCGAATAAGCCTCATTTTCTGTTATGATGATGATGTGCTCTTTGATATGCTCGAATGTAGCTACACGATAAAATTCCAATTCCGTTTTGGGGGAGGATGTGCATCTTGAAAAGTTTGGCTAGCGTAAAAATGTAGTAATGGCCGAAAAAATCCACTCGCGAAAATAGAGTCCTGATGCAATAGTGATGTTTCTAAATGCTCGCGCTCCGCTCCAAGTCCTACTGCTCCTGCTGCATCCTATTTTTTCCGAGACGAGGGCGAAGCAAATACTGCCATAAAAATTCGTAAATTACAATGGTATTATCATGTTCCCTTGTGTTAATTTCCACATGAGTATTCATGCAATTGTTTTCTCTCCTATTTATTTTCGTATTGGCATCTTATTGTGTTCGGCTCGTCTTATTCGATAGGTGAAGCTTAATAGGTAACGTGCATTTTTTTGGATTTGAGGAGCGGATGCAATTTCTCTTGTCGTATTTTGAAGTGACCATGAAAATCTGTTTTTTTTATTTTGTTGCAAAAAAAACTTGAACTTGTACCGCCGATACTCGCACCTCACTCACAGAGAAAAAATACTTGTCTATGTGGAGAACAATCTTTTTTATGGGCCTACTCTGCATAATAATCTTGCCATTTCCTGTGGAAAAAACTAATTGTAGCAGCAGGAGCCGACCAGAAACTTATCGGCGCTGCATAAATACGGTGAGCCTGGCCTAGCAATAAAAAGCTGTTGCATCATGATTAGAGCTGAAAGGAAAGAAGGAATGTAAGTTTTTCGCAATTTTATCAGAGTTGCCGTATCCTACAACATAGATGCACATCTGCCGAATACCGCTTCCCTCTGGTGCTAGGGAGTTGGAAGTGGTTTAGTGTAGACCTAAATCATCCACCCTCACGGCACACGAAAACAGCAACGTGAAAAAATAATGGATACAGGGTGGGAGTAAGTGTAAGCTTGAGAATGAGTATTTCGCATAGGAGAAGATTTCTACCTTTACACATGGTCTTTGTGGGCTTTGTCTAAAAGCACAATTCCCACAAGGTGCAGCAAGTCCTGAAAAACTGCAGCGAAATGGAAGTTGCACTTGCAAATTGATAAAACGCTGTGGTGAACGGAATACTAAATTAGCTTTAACTGGTTCGTCACTATTTATAGTGTTTTGTTGTTTCTTTCCACGCAACAGAGTCTACTGGGCGTCATTGTGTTGAGAAAAAAATATTTAATGGTTTATTGGCTAATCATCTCAGAAATTTTGAAGGAGCAGCAATAATACGTGAATGCTGTTGCATATTTTTTCTTGACTTTTCACTCATCATCCAAAAAAGTTTCTCTCTCATTGAGTTCCCCCAGCTGAATGTGGGGCTTAATTTAAATCGTGTAGATACGTATGACAATCGAAAAAATAAGCCACAAAACATTACCCAGATGCTCCCTGACTCAGAGCTTATTTTATACCCCCAATCGTAATAACTAGACAATGACACAGTCGTCGTAACAATGATGCGAGTGAAATGATTGCTCACTGATGCGATGCAATGTGGTGGCAAGCAGACAGGAGCAACCGTGTTAATATTCCCAGGCAAGTTTCCATGCACCATGAACTTTGTTGATGGACTTCTTTCATGATTTCGTAAATTCACGCGAGGCACAGAAAAACGAGGAGGGAGCGCACAAAAAAGACGAACCAGTAAATGAATGAAGGAGCTTCATCATCGACATCATCATTTTATTACAAGTCTCATACTTCCAAATCCCATCATCTATTTAAGACATCTCACAGAACCACTAAATGCTGAGCCCAAGCAGCTCCAACTCAGTCAGTGCTGGAGAAAATCATTCGCCCTTGAAAAATTTATGACTCCTAATGCCAAACGGAAATTACGTCAAGAGAAGGAAAAAAACTCGTGGTGCTCTAACTACATGCATATTGCCTTACACGCTTTGCTTTGTCTTCGGTTTTCGTGTGGGATTTTTCCTGCAATATCTTAATGAGCAATGTGTGTATCTTTTGTAGAGAAAAATAGATAAAAAATTAAAGAGGAATAGAAAATCGCTAAATATATTTTCGTTTTTATTCTTCGGTGAACGCTGTCTTGTTTCTTGTTGTAGTAGTGGTAGCGTGTTATGTAGTGTGTTTTGCACACTCCTTGTTATCTCTTCATTGTATCGACATACGCTGTCAGTCCATGTACGATCATCTCCCTACACAGTATAATTCACGCGTTGATGCAATGCATGGCTAAATTTGCAACGATGACCGACCTAAAAGTCCGGCCTGTGATAAGATCATCTCACAAGTATTTCGATAATAAATATTTCTACAAGATCGAGTTTTTCTTCGCAAACCGGGAATCCTCAATCGTATCTCTGTGAAACTCAAAAATCTATCCACATCCCCACAATTAGTTTCTCATTGTTGCCGTGCTTGAAATGTGGGAAAAATCACTTGTACCCAGGAATAAATGCGTCTCGTTGAAGAAGCATAACTTCAATCCTGGGACGATTACAAAATTCATTAGGTTGAGCACGGGCTCAGAAACTGATTCTGTATTGGAATCGCATCTCCCTCTCTCTCTCTTTCCTCCTGATTTTCATTAGTAGGAAGCCCACTACCTAGATTAACCCATTACATAGATAGGCAATTTATGCAATAAAATTGTTTTTTAAAAAAGGGGCGAGATGTGGCACGGGAACACGTAATTTCTTCGCTTGGTCGATCACAACAGTCAGGGAGATTTCTGTGAAAATAAGGGAAAAACTTGGGGGGAATCTTGAGATGTTGTTGGGGGATACGGAATATTTTCAGCTGAAAAACACACGAATCCATATGCTATCTTTATTGAAAATATTTGAGCTCCACTGAACACGGTTTCTTAAGCCTCCTGGCTTTTTCTCAGCAGGCCGGTAACATCATTTTTTTATAAAAAGAAAACACTCTCTCCTCCGCAGAATTAGATCGCATAGCAAGTTAGTAGACAATAACGCCCTCGCACGAATACCAAAATGAAGAAAATAGTAGCTAGTATGCCTACATATGTATGTATATATTTAGCGAAATTGTAATAAAAACGATTGCTCATTAGGAAAGCACTGCGTAGACATTGCATCGTATCGCAACACCAAAAAAAATCCAAGAAAAGAGGGAGTAGGAGGAGAGGAGTAAGAACATGCTTTACTTACACGGACGTGGATCATGGGTACGTATAAATGAGATGAGGGTAAACAATGGCGCAATAACTCATGGATCCTTTCGCCACGCTGTATTATTTTGAAATGACGGGTGCTCAATAAAGCAAGCCATCAAATCTTGGTAGGGAAAAACTACATTTTATTAATAGCCATTTTTCTCTTCTTCTGACATGCACGTCAGGACAAGGTATTTAATATGCTTAATCGATTCATGCTCAGTCACAGGGAGATTTTGTCCAGCAAAAAAATTGTGATGCGCAAGCTTCGGAACAAAGTAAAATGGACAGGCGTTAAATACTCTGAAAATAAGAGTTAGAGGGGGAAGAACGAAATCTTGAGAGATGTGAATTCATTCTCGTCGATGAAAAAAGGAGCAGATGAATAAAATAGGAGCTGAGGATAAGGGTTGAAGTCTCTTTGCTGCTGCTCTTTTCACATTTCTCATTATTCATTATGCAATCCATTTTCTGTTCTATGAACGCCTGTACAATGTGATGGATTGTAAATATTGAGGGTAGCCTGTTAGAGAGATGTGCTCATTTCCTTAAATGAATCCTCCGGGATCTACTTTTTCAAAAATTCTTCCATTATACCATCACTGGACACAATGATCCCTGGTAGAGTGTGGAAGTTCTCCTCTTTTCATAATCCAATCCTTTCTTCCCTTTTGATAAATCAAACATTCATCAATTACTCCTAGGGTTATTTTCTATAGACAGAGCAGGCACAGATCCCACAGCATTCTCTGGAGTTTGTTCATTTAGTCGAGTGACTCTTGTCTCGGTTTTCACCTCCGTTGACGGAGTACGTTTTTAGGTAGAGAAAGGGTTCACTACTGTTAGCTGTACAGTAATAAAAATCATATCTGATTTCCTTTTTCCTCTGGACAGGACATTGCAGGAGCCAACACTTGTTGCATTGTTCATTGGAAATCTCTTGACTTCTCAAGTTTTTGTGTCTTGCCCTTCAGTTCTGAGGAATAGGGTCCGTGAATAAACTCATCCTATTCAGAATTGTCAATGGAGTAATGAGTAGTAATGATAAGTTGTGATTGTGATGAGAGCAAACAAACAGTTTTTGTAAACTCGATTAGAAAATACTTGAACATCTTGATGATCACAGGGAAGACTTTAAAAAAGTCAATAGATTCCTAGACCCGATATGCAGAGATTGGTAGGGATGGGGTTGTCGAAGTAAATAGGAGCCGATTAATAATAATAATATTCTTTCCTCTCGGACACTCCAGAGCGTACATGAGCACATCACATCATAAATATTTTTTCCAAACAAGTCAATATTTACTTACTTATTATGCATTTGTACTTTCACGTTTCTGTATTGTCGTCTGAAAGGGAAGAGGCTTCGAGTTTTTTATGATGAATTGATGTGAAATAGAAGAGCGTATCCGATGCGATGCGTGCGTGTATGGGTGTCAATAAACGTCAGTCAAAAGGAAGTCGTGTAGACTCAAACGCTGTTGCCCTAACAATTAGATGATGGTGTCTAATAATCAATGTTGAAGTATTTTTGTGCGAAGAAAGAGTTACGGGGATGCGGGCATGGCCAGCCACTATTACTCATGACGTAATTATCAATACATTCGATAATATAATTTCTTGTGAAGCTCAATCGAAGAACGTGAAAATAAAACAGGAGCAGATGTTCGATTCGAAGGGAGGGAGGAAATCAACAACTTTTAAGCACAATTATGGCATCATCTTCTGTCGAACCTAAATACGGTCATACCTCTAAGCTTCACTGACTGCGAGGAGTTGTGCATGTGAATGCTTACTGTTCGTT
>JAHZNH010001432.1:0-10674 GCA_027744355.1 Tyrannoseira gladiata
TTATTTGTATGCAATTGTCGCTAATAACCTTAATTAATTCCCCGGTAGATAAAAAGCCACAAGATATTGCCGCTCACATAAAGTGGTTCGAGAGATACGAGGAACTCTCCACAAAGAACAAGGTGAATGTCCATCAATGGTCCCTGGAAAAGCGGAAGGAGAACGAGATGGTCTTCCAAATGGGCTCTGCCTCCCACCGCGCCAAGCTTGAGGGCGAAAAACGACGCCAGGAGCATCTGCGAATGATCCGTGAACAGGAAAGGGACAAGAGCAAGCAGAAACTGGCCCAATGGAAGGTAAATAACTTCCGACGGAACCTTCAATTCCATTCGTACCCAGCGCAGACTGCTGAAACAGCTACCGAACAAAAACCCGCCAACTGAACTTTAAATGTCTTTCTCGCTTCCGTAAAATATAGGATTAACTTAAGTTTTTAGACAAATAAATGACGGAATGGAATAAGTTTGAAATAGGAATATATTATTATTATTGAAATGTGCAGGAAAAGTGCATACAATTGCTTCTGTTTCATGTTCTTGTGCTCACTTTTGTCTGTTTTGTTTATTTCTTTCAGAGGGCGCAATCGGTCCGATCCGTGAACACTGCCGGGTCCGGCGTAGGCACCAGTTCTCCACAACATCATCATTCAGGAACTCCAGGGCCTGGTGAAGACTTTGAGGGCGATGTGCCAGCAACATCGTCTGCACAACCTAACCTGAAAAATAGGGCACGAAGAAAGCAAGAGCCCCAACCACAGGAGCCAACAATTTTGGGAGAATATCGAGATGAGTCTGGAAACCTGGACATTACTAGCGTTCGCCAACATATATTGGAAATCACGCAGAAGGTACATTCCCTAGATCACCCGAAGCGGGATTTTCTTCCTCCCAGGCCCTCCACAATATCCCGGAAGAAGGAGACAGAACAAGGGCAGGGTGACGCCCCAATGGGGTACAGCCGTGGGAAGGGATCGCAGGCTCCAAACCAAAGTCAAGGACCCCGAAGCAGGGGAAAGGAGGAATTCGAGGGGGAGTCTAATAGAAGGGGTAGTGTCAGACTCCCAGAGATCGACCTAGATCTACCCCGACCCGACTCCAGGCCGGGGTCGAGGCCTCAACAAAGGACAAAATTGAGCGAATATAGGTGCGCCGTGAGTTTGATAGGACAGTAGTAATATTGGTAAATCTTGATGTATTCAGAATTAGACTCTATTTCCAGTCTAATTTTAGAGAGAGGGACACTAGATTAGTTGAAGCGAAGAAGAAAGCCGTGGAAATCGCCCGGGAGAGGAGGAGGGCGAATTTGAACCAACTCACTGCGGAAGAGCTGAAGCGACGGGTGCTCAACAATAGTTATCATTATGCACACACTCCAAATTAACTTCGGCCCTGAATTGGAATTTTAGAAAATGTTTTTGTCTTCTCTCCGTTTCCTCTTTTCCACTCAGATTCGAAGCAGGACAGGCCCCTCGCAAGTCCTGAACCCCACAAAGCAATCTGAACTGAGAAAAAGTCTCACTCATTTGGAGAGGTTGGAGATGTTGTCCAAGCAGGACTTGAGTATGATTAAGCAAACGCAAGGAATTCCTCCCACCCCTGAGTCAATGTCCCCAGGCAGATTTGAGTTCCATGAATCCGGCGGACTTCCCCCAATTATCAAGTGCATATATAACTACACGACTTTTAATTCATTTTTCATTTCTCATTTTTCCCCTCAATTCATTCGCTAGAATTCCTTCCCAAACGCAATTGTCTTCGTTTTAGTCACGTGCCCACCAAAGCCATCCCAAGCTGGAGGCGGCCTCCATCTGGACCACAAGATGTGCCATATGGTTCATGACAGTTCAGTGTATCAAATTGATGCTTATGTAGATTTTTTAATTTGATTGTGACATGCATTTTTAACTTTATGAAATTATCTTTATTTGTCGGTAGTAATAAAGTGCAGTTCAAGTGATACCTTAGAGGCGTAGAGATGCATTTGAGGGGAGTCTTTATTTATCTGCAGAAATTTTTTGCAGTTGCTTTTGGTTGTGTTTGTATTTTATTAGGAAATGATAAAAATCTGCTGATTACTAGCTTACGCTAACTTAGACTAAATTAATTAAGTTATTCTTCCTACACCTCCATAATTCCTAACTCAAAGATACATTTACGTCATTGTGAATTCCAAATGTCATGAAACAGAACAACTCAAGAGCTGTAACTCACGAACCTAGTAATCAATAAAAGTCTTTGTCGAACAACTGACGGTGCAACATTCGACCGTCTGGTAAAGATCATCGTCATTGTACACATTTAAATTAGAGCAACTCATATGCGTCAGGCAAACGCTAGTGGGCTCGTTATAGCCAACCACGCCTGTTGAGCTGCCTGAAGAGTCTGCGGTGCAGCAGTCTATCTGGTTCGTATTATTTCTCACAACCACTGGAACGCAGGAGTATACCCCGGGTGCGCCATACAACTGGATGCAGTTCAAAATTTGTCCATCGAGGAAATGTGTCAGAACACATCCGGCGTCGGATCCCTGGGCAGTGTTCGCAGCGGCGGCACAGCTTCCGAAGCCAGCTGCGCTGGCTTTTGCGTCACATACCGGAACAACTACGTTGATAATCCCAGCAACCACGTTGTTGAAAAGCTCACCCACGATGTCAAAGATTTCCAGGATACTGCAAAGCTGAAAACCAACTGCCGCCAATTGGGAGCAGCACTCGTTATATGCACCGCAATTCTGACAAGAATTAGCGGCAACGTTGGCGAGTCCGCTGTTATAGCAGTTCCCATCTTTTGAAGAAACATTCGCGTTCCGACTCATGGTCACATGGTTGGGGTCGAAGGAGTGGGAAGGGCCCTTGGAGAGTGCGTGCTGCAAAAATAATTTAATTATTGGGTTACTTTTTAATTCCGGTTGGTTTCTTCGTGACGAAGCATTTCTTTTCTTCTTAAATTCGATTCGGAATCTTACCGTGGAGTAGACGAAGTAGGAGAGGAGGATCACCGCATGGAACCCGAATATCTTCTGCAGAGACATGGTTTCAGACTATTAACCGTTCCAAATGTTCGTCAAGGGGTTGTGCTTGGATCTCGGTGGCGATCGGGAATGATACAGTCTTCCGGGGAAAAGACTCCCTTTATATACCTGGTGAAATCAAGTTGAACAGGAATATTAAGAAATATAAATAAGAAATGCATGTTCAAGTACCCATCACTTAGTTCCTGCGTGAACTCTCATGAGCTGAGCCATTCCCGTTTTTCAATCTGTCTTCCATTCCCGACCGATGTATCAGGCATATAGATAAATACTATCCCAAAATAGAAGGATTAAAAAAGCCAAGCTAGGGCAGGCTCACCCCGGTTAGTTCGACGCTCGGTTGTAAGCCTTTCCTTTTTTTAATGTCAGGGTCCACCTTTATTTAGCCACTGACTTGGCCAGTGTTAGTTCTGAATTACTACTGAGAAAGTAATTAGTTTGATGAGTGGAAAAGTACTCTCTGGAAAATGAGTCAAAAGTAGACGAAGCCTCACGAAAGTTTACCGCGACTTGGTAAAATATTCATTTTGTGTGATCGCACGCTGGCATTACTTTCCCGTTCCTAAAAAGGCAGCCAAATTTTTGCCGGTGCAGTTGTTTTTTACTTCGCGAACATTTTCGCAATCAAGTCTACTGCCCCCAAAACCCAAACGAATGGATAAAATGAGTGAACGAGTGAGAGAAGAGAAGATCTGATTCGAACTTTTCCACATTTCATCATCACTTTTGCTAATGCAGTAGTGCGCTAATTATACAAGTAAAAACTGGCCTAAAAATTCCTTTCCTAAAAGTAAACAGATCTCCTCAGAAAGTGCGAAAAGACATTACCGTCTCCTCCAGGCAAATTGCATACATTTAAGCTGTTGGGGAAAAAAATTCTCATTGGGCTTGGATGGAACAGAAGCAAAAAATCCATTTGCTGGGATCTCATTCATGAAGCGTGAGTCAGAAGGCTCCATTTCCGTTCTAGAGCGAGCTCCCACTAGTTCTCTACGCAAGACAAGGAAGTTGGCGCGTTTTGGTCAGGCGACGAAGATGATGATGAAGTTACCACGTTGCGTTGTCGTCGTTGACTGCTTATTTCTTCAGTCAGAATTTTAAACGGTATCATATGTTAAATACGTCATAATATTGCACTATTGCACACACATCCTTATATCGCATTCTATCATCACTCCATCCAGTATGATTGCGTGTGTCATGTTTACAATTATTCGACGGAACAAGCAAGAACCAGAAAAACCGCCATTTTGCCCAAAAGCGATGTTATTTATCTTATCATGTAGTAGTTTTGCAGAGAATTTCGATTTTATGAAATAATGAAATGAAATTCTGCGTTTTCATTGTCAACATTAGATTTCGTCTATTACCATTTTTCATGCGATTCAAGCAGTAGCAGCGCAAACTTCTGAAATGCAAGCCAAAAGTAGAAAATGGACGCGAGCAATTTGATGCAATAAAATGCATGTTAAATGATATGACCTGTGTTCGCTCCTAAATAAAATGATTGTACGGATACACAATGGTGAATCGGAGTATCTTATAAGTAATACATACATATGCATTTATACTTATTATATAAACCAAATCTCTCGAGAAAACTTGGTTTCTGGCTTCCACTTCGCTCACTTCCGTGAATACGTTATGGGACGATTACAAACTTCTCGTAGAGAAGCTTCATTTTCTTGCCCAAAAATGTGTTAAATGAGTTAAAGCACTTTCCCACCTTCCACAGATTCCCTCAACCACTTAAGCAAATGGCTGCGCATGCATTAGCATCTCTTCAGGTATGTAAGTAGTTTTCTGGTTTACCATTACACAAACAAAATGCATCCTCTTAAAAAAGGACTCCCTCGTCCGCATCATTTATCGATCATTTTCTTCACTAATTCTGAAATTACGACTAAGTCCAAGATTCACGTAGGTTTTGTGTTGGCTAGACTGGGCTAGTCTATACGTGTTCTTCTCATCCCTGCTCTTTTTCAAGACTTCTTTAAAATGCGGATGCACGTTGCACGCATTCCCCAAAAATGCATTGTTTATTCCTGTTAAGTAGTTCATGATTATGATTTGATTAGTATGATGACGGACACGACACGGGCCTCATTTCTCATTCCTCATTGCTCATGAGCAAACACCATTAATTTATTGGACAGCAATATTCGTATGCATAATTCCTCCACAAAAAAAGTCCTTATTCAAAATCATGTTCGTGAGTTGTTTGGAGTTCCTCATTTTTCCATCAAGTGCACTAAATTGGGATCGGATTAAATTGAGTAATTCCCTTTCGTCACCTAATTACATCCTTCATTTGTTTGCTTATTTCCAAGCCAGATATCTTATTGGTTCAGTGAAGCCAAACACAAGAATTACAAGAGCTCCATTACAACAAAAGATGTTCAGCCTTTGATAAAGAAGAGATTAGTAAAGAATTCCACCATGCCGTATAATTTTCGTGATGATAATCTCAATTACTTTACTTCAATCCACTTGAGTTGATCGAAAATTGCTCAATCCATCTGAAAAAAACTGGATTATGCTGATGTAGAGGGTCGGTCTGCCAATGTACAACAAAGGAATCATGCGATTGCAAAATTGCGTTTCTAAGCTCCAGATGAAGTGATCGGGGCAACCTGAGACACGTGCTTCAGATTCAGAGAAAACCTGTTTCTCTGTGATACATGAAAGCCGAAATAGGAAAAATGCTTGGGGGAGATACCGGCTCATTTAATTCATAGAATATGAGTTGATTCTACGATCCGATCTCGTATGACACTTACCGCATGCGTAAGTTTGCGGAGGAAATGCAGAAATTATGGAGGTTTAGAGCAATTCATGACATCCATATTGCATGGAATATTTTAATGAAATGTTGGATCGACTCCGCTTCTTTCCTTTAAAGAAGTGCATTCCCTCTTACAATTCATGCTTTCCTGCAATGATGATTTGAATGCAACCGATCAAAAAGGATATTGTGGTATGGACCGTGACCGTGACCACCTCACAAAAAGATGATGATGATCTATTAGAATGTATCGATTGGATTAGGGAATGAGATGACATTAGACATGGCATGCTGAGCGAGGACCAAGACCACCTCTTAACTTCCACCTGAAACCTCTAGCCCATCTTCTTCCCCGCGTCATGTCACAAAAAGAGCAACCCGCTTACACCACGGCAACGTTAATTCGACTCCTCCCGCATCCTTTCAGTTCTTTATTGCTGCATCATTCACATCGGACCCGTGATCGAGGGGTATGGGAGGGCTTTCTCTGATTTGATGTGTTCATCCGTCATCATCATTGAATTACATTTGCGTAAATAAAGAAAAACTCACTGAATGAGAGCGGAGTGGATGTTCTAATCCAAGGATTGCGTTCTCAATCCAAGTTTCCTCCATCCCATTTTCATTGTCATCGCTCATCAAATTCGCGCCCGTCTTTACTTCTCATGGACAGATATTTCCCCCATTCAGGATTATGACGATGTCGGCTCGTAACATTAACCCTTAAGAAAAAAATACTACTAATACTGAGCAATCATCCTCATCCTTCTTATTTCCCATCCCTATCATCAATTCTCCCATCCTCCTCCATTCCGAGTGCACCACTAGTCGTCCTGCCTCAGAGAAATTCCTCACTGAGATTCTGCATCATAAACTCTCGCTCGGAAAACTGCATAAGTTTTCATGTAAATGAGAGTGAGAGGCCAAGATGAGTTGAGTGCGACGTACTTGTCCTGGTCCTGGACAAAAAAATAACGTAATTTCATTCCATTCGGCTCCCCAGCAACTTCTTCGCCTTTTTTTATGCACAAGGAATGCGCTATAGGCCGTTGGCTCTGGCTCGTTTTCAGTTTCCTGTTGCCACAAAAAAGGGGAAAATGTGGAGGAAAAAAGTTGAGGAAGTTTAGATTACTTACGATCCACTTATTGAGAGAGCCGTCAACATCAACACAAGCTAATTCTCAAAGCACTCAAAGACAGCGGTCCAACCAAACCGACCGACCGAGACTGTCAATTAGATCAGATCAAATCAAATCTGATCGGATTGCTCTGCTCTGCACCAAAATAGCTATCCTTAAAAAATGTCGTCTCCGACAAGTTTTGCTGAGATGAAAGCCTCACTGCTTTTAAAGAAAATGGTATTTTTAGTGAGACCCAAGCCAAGCCAGGTCCCGAAGCGGTTGACGGTTGGCAATGGTTAAAAATAAAATACTAAGTCGGAAGTGCAATAAAGTCCTTCAACGACTTAAAAAGGGTAAAGTGAAGGCTTAAAGTGTATGGAGTCAATTTATTTCCTTGTTTGTAGAAAAGTCTCTTGTGCTTGTCCGTTTCACATTCTGGACCCGAATCTGAGTTCAACCGCCGGGCCAGGAGCCTTTCTGTTTTCATGCATTGATGAGCAAAAGACCCTTTTTTAAAATAGATTCTTTAAAGGTCCCTAGGTTTTAAAAGTTAATCCTTTTTAAACCCATCCTCAAAAAAACATTTCTTCTCGGCGATGTAGGGTCACAAGACCTTTTTAGAAAATGAATAGAATTAATTGTTCTGTATGAGTGCTTATGCTTAGGGATACCTTTTAAAGTTAAGCCGTTCCTTAGTTCTATTTTTAATGGGCGAGCCATGAACTCAAGCCCGTAAAAATTTTCCACACTTTCGATAATTTTAGTAGCAGCCTCCCTAAAAATAGAAGGCTCCTTTGTGATATCAGCTAAAAATAGAAATGATCTAATTTAGTTATCTTTAGGGAAACCCACTAAAGGTATCGAGATCTCATATGTATGTATGACTAATCGAATTCCTCCAGAAGCGATGAACCGGCATATCATTTCCAACTTTCGTTTTCGATGTGCCCCATATTAGAGTCGACGTCCTCCAGTCCCTCTTTCTTGATTGGCACAGTGGCGGCATTCTCAAGTCAGATTAAATGCAATTTCAATTCTAATCCAGGGAAATTATCCGTTTGACATCGACATTCGGCTCAATTATTTTTGATCACTTGTTTTGATGTTCTCATCTCATGATCACGATGGCGACATGGTCATGTCGATTCCTCCAGTCCAATTCACCAAAACTGCATCGCGTATGAATAATAAAGAATACTTGAAAAATACGAACCTTAGTTTTTACAATCTCCTCGCGCTCTCCAGCTGATCACAGATCATCCTCGCCGTCATGGAGGAAGCCTTTTCAAAATACATAGAATGATCACGATCACTTCATATTTTTTGCATAGGGATCTTTAATACTTAAAAGATGCGGCTGAACTGATGACAAGGAGCATACGCGTTGGGATTCTGACTCGCCTCGATTTTTTCCCTCGTCCTCATGGAAATCGGAATGTGATCTTGATGCAAAAAAGACTTCAACCGTTTCTTACAAGTGAGTAACGTTCTCCTAACGACTCGTCTCAAGCCAGTAGATGGCCATAATAAAGTTTTATGCGAGCATTTAGAATCATGTCTAAATGCCTCCTTTAAAAAAAATACAATTTTTTTCACGTTATCCTCATCAACATCGACATCAGGCTCCAATTCAGAATGACGATGATGTGACACGGCATACGCTTTTCTCAACTCAACGATCATATTATATCCACGCAGACTAAATATGCGAAACGCAAAGAAGCAGCAGAGGAGTAAGTGTGAAGTGCACCCTAAGAAGGAAAAAAAATCTGCGTAAATTTTTATGGGAACTTTCCCCCCGTCAATGCGAAATGAAGTGCAATGGAATGGAATCATTACCTAAAGTACCAAAATGTCTTTTTAAGGTGATGATGCCCCGGATGAATCCTCTAGTCAACGGATCATCAGAGTCTCCTAATCCAAATCTGAGTCAAAGTGCTCGCGATGACTTATTTTAACGGAAGACATTTCTCAGGAACGGGATCCATTAATGGAGCCTTGATTTGTGTAATCAACCTCTTCACTTTGAGCAGGCACCGTTACAATTTCTTTCTACGTACTTGCATTTTTTCCCTATCAAAATTGTCATTTTTAGGCCTTTGTCGCTCCCTCAAAGATGGCGAGGCGTTAATGATTTATAGTGTCACTCGAATCTAATGATAATGATAAGGGAAGGTGCTAAGAAGAAAAAAATCTCCGAAGTTGTCAACTTCTACCTGAATTTCCACTTTTCCTCACAGATTTTCAAATCTTCAGTAGCCTGTTGAAGAAGTCATTTCGGGTCAGTAAATCATTGATAGGACTAATTTTTCCCACACTCCGTAATTCACTCCGAAGGAGTAGGGAAGCTTAGAGCTGGAGGAAGCAAAGTTGCCAAAAAAATGAACTTTTTGGATCTTTCATGACCATCTCCTCATTTCATTTTGTAAACAAGGGAACATGATTAGATAAACGTGTACAATGAATCCTGCCAAAGTTGAGGAGATGAATCACCCTCACTACAGCAATTAATCTGGGATTGTTTCATCGAAGCCATCGCAAAACTCAGAAAACTACACCGGGAAAAATCTACAGGGGTTGGTCGATTTTGACGAAGAAAATGAATGCGCTTTCTGCTCCAATCCTTAAAACTTACCAGAAATGATGACAAGAAATTCAATCCAAACAGCAAAAGGAAAGCTTTTCAGCAGAGCAACCTTCATTTTCAATGCTCTCATCGCTTCAAAACTCTGTGCCTGAGCCGAACCTCTCGTTCCCCCCTGTAAGTAATTTGCATAGGTATTTTCCGCAATTGTTTTCCATCCTGCTCGTAGTGATAATAAATACTACACAAAGTTGAGGAGATGAATCACCCTCACTACAGCAATTAATCTGGGATTGTTTCATCGAAGCCATCGCAAAACTCAGAAAACTACACCAGGGAAAAATCTACAGAGGTTAGTCAATTTTGACGAGGAAAATGAATGTGCTTTCTGCTCCAATCCTTAAAACTTACCAGAAATGATGACAAGAACTTCAATCCAAACAGCAAAAGGAAATCTTTTGAGCAGAGCAACCTTCATTTTCAATGCTCTCATCGCTTCAAAACTGTGTGCCTGAGCCGAACCTCCCGTTCCCCACTGTAAGTAATTTGCATAGGTATTTTCCGCAATTGTTTTCCATCCTGCTCGTAGTGATAATAAATACTATGTAGATGATGATGATGACTGTGATTGCGCCTCTCATGACATGACTTCATTCGCACTTTACGATTCTATAGAATTTAAACAAATGCCGTAAAAAAGTTGCGATTCCGGTTACTCCACGAAAATCCATTCCGTTTGACAAAAAGTGAAGAAAGATTAAATACGATTCACTTACCAATTCTCATTCCCACTCTTCATCTGTTGAAATCATAGACAAGCACTTCATCCACCAACTCCCTCATTCAATGGGGAACTAATCAGCTCAGCTCAATTCAGCCTGGACTCAGAATTGGATGTTGATGTTGTTGAATTGCGAAATGCAATTTGGGGAGATGGCATGTAAAGCTCTAAGGGGACGCACTTTGTCTCTCAAATTAAGAGAGTGCTACCGTGTTTTTCAATTAATTCTCCATTCAATCCAACTCGTGTACAACAGATTTTCAACCTGCTTACTAATTTCCAATGTCCAATTCCAGTAGCGAAAATTCCCTACAGGAGCCGGGAGCTTGCGATTGTGAGAACAATCCCATGAAAATGATTTTTAAATTCTACA
>JAHZNH010001434.1:0-11043 GCA_027744355.1 Tyrannoseira gladiata
ACAAATCCGCAGAAAAGCGCTTCGTAATTCCAATTACGGTGCATTCTCATGCAGAACACTCAGTCGCATTTCCTCATTCTCCCCCTCCGCGTGAGGCGGCTGTTGGAGAGCAACTAAACTTATTCAGAGTCTACTTAAAAGGACATCTCACCAGAGATTATGGGAATGTGCGCCGCTTGCAGGTGCTCAATAAATTCGCATTATTTCTCTGCCTACTCCAATTTTAAGCTTGATTAGAGATGTAAATTGAGATTCAGGGGACAAACCCATCACAAACAGAGAGCAGTTCTATTGTGCTAGGATACGTATTTGCTAAAAATCTCTACAAAGAGGATGGACAATGATGCAATTTGTTTTCATTAAGGGAGCTAATCATACATGACGTAAATGACCTTTTCATTGCCTTAACCTTTTCCACGATCGTCAGAACTCATTTATCTCCAAAGTGCAGTGAACAATGCTTGATTTTCAAATTTTTTTTTCCATTGCAGCTGCGAGAAGTGACAAAAAAATCATGAAATAAATCAGAACTCAGACGCAGAGACAATGGTTACTTCCCCTTGGGAAAAATGATAGTAAGTAATGATAAATGACTTTATCCCATCTTAAAATTTCACAATAATGGCTTCACTTTCATAATGTCGTAGAAGCTATAAGCTGGCTAACAAAAGTACTTAATTCTTCCTTTCGCGAAAATTCCAGCTCCGTCAGCAGCAGCAAGTATCGTAGGCTGCGCCACCTCCGCACTGAAATGAGTTGAACACGCACCCGTGGGGACAGTGCCTGATGTTGTAACCACACTTGGACTCCTCGCACCGGTTGTTGTGCTTGTGCTCATATCCGACCCCCGCTGATCTGAAAAGGCGCAAGTCCGAACCGTCCTCGCCCACGGGGGAGCGTCTCCCCCCGCCTTTGCCNAATGCCTGATGTTGTAACCACACTTGGACTCCTCGCACCGGTTGTTGTGCTTGTGCTCATATCCGACCCCCGCTGATCTGAAAAGGCGCAAGTCCGAACCGTCCTCGCCCACGGGGGAGCGTCTCCCCCCGCCTTTGCCGTGACCACCACCTCTTCTCCGATTTTGCAGCACTGGTAGTATCCCACCAGCCTCGAGGCGGTGGTACGCGACAAGTTGACGTTTCACTCGGTGGTGAACTTCAAAAAAATATAACGGAAATAAAATGAAAAGTTGTAGAAGGATTGATGTCGGAGTGTTTGGTTAAGTCGCTTTGCCTCTTACCCGTCGCCGCCAGTGGAGTCGTCCCATTCCCGCCGTCATGATGACCAGCATCTGCACGCACGTAAACGACTTGAACTCCGAGGCAGTATTGCACGGGAATGAGGAGGAGGAATAGCAGTGACACTTCCACAAAGAGGGGGAATGGCACTGATCTCATTTTCTCACTTCTTCCCACTCTGTCCTAATTTTCTAAATGAACATGAATCGAAACGAGACAAAATTTCTTGAAGCGTTTCACAATCCCACGTACTTACTTCGAACGACACGCAATTAAGTAAGTAAATACAAACTTAAAGGTAAGTAAAAGTGTCCCTAAATCCGTGTTCAATATTACGCACGTTACGTTACGTATGCACGAATGTCACTCTTGATAGTATTACGCAACTCTGACTCAATTTCACCTCGAGATCACCAACAATGTAAAATAGTTAGGCACAGATTATTGGGATTCTGAGATTTTTTCCCCTGTGAGAGCTAAACGAATTAACACAGCATTGAAACTTAAACTATGCAAGAGATACCTAAAAAACAAATAGTTTTTGTTTTTTTGTTGCTCCTTCGCAAATATAAAGAATTGCTCAGACTTACTTGTTAGAAAAAGGACACAGTATTAACACTTGAATAGGCGCTTGAATGCCGTTACATGTCGCTGGCGTTGTTTACCCATTGTTGAGAAATGTTCTCTGCTGGTGGGACTCCTTTACACCTGGGCTGATGATGATGGCTGAGAGGAGGAATTGAAAGTGTTTCGAATCGCGTACATTTCGCTTTTGATCCCGAACAAAGATTCAGAAGCAGTTTGTCCGTGCTCAATGAAATCGAAAGTGAGCAGAGTCATCTCCGACTATCAGTGCTTGAGCCTGAGCAGTGATGGATGACATCGAGAGACATGATGGTATGGTGAGTAACTGGGTACACAAAATTTCGTGAAAATGCTGTTTTGAAGGAATCAGTATCAACCATTTTATTCTGATTGTCTCGATAATCTTGAAGGAGGAGTGGGGAGTCTCTATTCTGGGGATAGAATGAATGAATCCACTCATTTAACGACTAGTCTAAAGCAAAGTTTGCTAAAACTGACTGAATCCCAAACTGTGTGATTTAAGATGTTCTGAGTCTAAATGGATAAGATTATGTATTGTGACGAAATGATCAGGATCTGAACTCTCTATTTTACACTAGAAATTGCGCCTTGCCTCGATACAGACATGGTTAAACTTATTTATTCATCTAGGAAGACTGGTTAGCACTAAGGAGTCGTCACAGGTGGTGAAATCAAAGCTCTCAAGCAAGTGTTGGTATTTACTTGCTCGATGAAGTCAGCCTAAAGCTGGGTTGGGAGCACCAAGTTATTGATTTTCTGCGCCAGAAATGCGGTTGCAAATCAGTTCAAATCAATTTGCTTGACATTTGAGATGCTCGTCATTAAGTTTTTGTTTGCGGCTGATTTGATGCATTTCATACCGCAAAAAGGGTTCCTCATGATCGAGTGTAAAAATTAGAGAAGCACTGAAATACTTGGTTCATTTCGTCGGGTGTCACTTGCAGGGCGAGAGGGTGCATGGGTTTAGAGGCGAAGCATAATTTAAATGACTTTACTTGTTGCAATGAATACTTAATTCCGTCTCTTTTTCTGCTTCTGGTACCAATCGAAGCTGGCTTCGGCTTGATAGCGTCGGGCGAAATCGCAAGCGTTAAAAGGAGATATTGAAGTACCAAAAGCGATTTTTTGTCATATAGTTTCATTTTTCTTCTCGTGTTTTTTGTTGATTTAAAAGATTATATTGGATTGCTTTATAACTTTTCAGATCATCCAAGGTACAGCCTTGCCCAATCTTTGCAGGATATCTTCAGCAAAAGGACTTGCGTTCCATGAGCATTGGCTTGAAGTAAGTATATGTGATCACAGTCAGGTTTCTTCATATCCAAGTACTACTTACGTATCCCTTGCTGATACACTTATCTCGTGAATCCCTCTCTCATTTTTTTCTCGGAGGTAAACTAACTAAATTTAAATCCCACTTTGGCCCCACCACATTCCCCCATCAATATCAATGGCTCGGGCTTTGGAAGCAACAAGAAAAGATGAAGACATTCCGGAATGGGAAGCGACGGCTAAAAAGGAAGCAATAATGTTATCGAGCCAATAAATGCATGGGATAGTTTCCAAAGCATTCCATTCCAATGCACGAGGCACTACTGTGGAGTAAGTATGTGATGTGATTCGCTCAAATTCTTTCTCGTTGTCCTTGTCATCATCAGAAAGTAAAAAACATTGTTTTGTCCTTTAAAGCATTCTGGAAAGGGATGAAGAGGAGATCGTGGAGCGGAGCATCTTTTAAAAAACAAATTTCCCCTATAAAAATGCTTTCTTCTCCCCAACCAAAGGATGCATTTCCAGCTCGTCTCTTGTCATTTGCTGGTGGCAGTGATGGCCCCATAAAGAAATAAAGAGCATTAGGGTTTTTACAGCGGGACTGCACTTCCAATTCCATTTTTTTCCTTGGTTGTGTCGTGAGTGTCGTGACATACGAGCCTCAAGTCCGCGGAGAAGCAGTCCACCCATTATATTGCATTTGACACTGGAGGAGCTGAGCGCGCCAGAGAGCATCACTTTTAAACTCGGAGTGTACGTAAATTTTAGAGCAGCTCCCTCCTCATCCGCCTCCTATCTCTCCTTCTCGGGGAGGAAAACTAACCATCAACGACGGTGGAATGGGTCGAGGCATTTACGAGACATTATTTCAGCCCCTTGCTGCCATCGGGACTCATCAACATATTTCACGACGACGAGGAGGAGGACGACAACGGCAGTGGAAAGATACTCACTCTGTGTGAGCTCCTTCCTTCTTCCCCGAGACTAATCTGGAAAGAAGGAAAAACTTCTTGCCAAATTATGTCATTTATGGGCCATCCTGCTCCTACATTTTTGCACAATTTTCTCCCTCAAGTGTGATGAAACTATCATCAATTCACGTTTTCCTTGATATTTAAAGTCATCTCTGGAGTGTCCTTTTCACTAGAAATATGTGAAATGCCAGTATCGCATCCTTGCGGGGGAAAAGGAAGGAACTGACTTGGAGACTCACTTCTACTCCGACCATCGCATCATTGGGCGTTCCTGATAGTGTCAGCAATAAACGTAAAAATGGTTTAGAACAAAAATCCATTCTCGAAGATAATGTCGCATTTATTCAACCCGCAATTCATTTCCTCCTCTACTGTAGTGGGGCTATAGGGTCCTCCTTCAGAACATCATTAAATTCATTAATATCTCCCAGCCACTTCATCAATGCAGCTGAAGTATAAGCTTGGTATATGAAGATATCGTATTGTTGCTGCAATTAGCTCCAAAAATTTATTATCGAAATCCTGAAATATTGACCACCCAACGCACTTAAATACTCATTTCAAATACATTTATAACTTTACATAAAAGTACAAAAATCTTCAAATCCTGATCCTGAAAATACTCGTGATTATAGCATCCGAGTAATTTAAAATTATTCTTTTTTTCGGAATAGATGCAAGCATACATGTATTTCCCGGGATGAGGAGGAATTGTCCCCGAAGTAAAGCTGAAGCTCATAAAGCTCTACTTTGTAAACACCCCAATATATTTTCCTTCTGGGATGGAGTGAAAGGTGCCAAAAAACTACTTCTGCTCTTGGATTTTTTTTCTCAGTCTCTCAATCTGCATCAGACGATTCCATCTCCATCTCCTCCTCCTTCTTCTTCTTCTTCCTCTCTCCTCGTTTTTATAGGCCCATTTCCCGTGACAGGTTTACGATGTGCGAGTGCTAACCGTTCACATTTCTCTTCATCACCAGTCTAATTACTGGGGTGTTTAATGGCCACACACACAAGGAGAGTAAAACATGCACTTTTCTGCTCGGGGTCCACGGGAGGAAGCTGGGAACATTAGAAAATCCTCATTTTTAGTTACATTCTTACCTACACAGGAAATGCGAAGTATTGTATTTACTACTTACGAAGGAGGCTGGGAAATACTTAATGTGCATGTTTTCCTATCAAGATTTTTTGTTTCGTTATATTTTCTTCTCAAGGCGAGAAGTCTTCCTGTGGGAGCAACATGCATGTCACCGCACAGAACGCAAACCCATTTTTATTACTACGACGACTTCACCAAAACCATCTCTTACTTCTTGGAGGACGACAGGAGGAGGATGGTTGGTGGTGGTGATGGTGATGGCACTGCCTGATCACACTCTATTTTCTTCCTCGAATTCCCCATTTCAGACTCGCTCCTTCCGCTCCTCTTTAGACACCCAATATTTAGTCTTCCTGTTTGCTCTCCCCGTGACAATAATGATGACAACGGGCTTGATGATGATTATGGTGATGTCATTCATGGCAGACCAAACTGCATCTTCGGAGTTGAACCATGTAACTGAAGATCTTCGGCGATGAGGATGATGATGCCTGTGCCAATGGAAGAAATCATTCAGAGTCATTTCCATTTTCCAGTCGAGCAGCAAGAATTACTGCATATTTTCGGGAAAGTGCTAGGCCCGGGATGCGATAATAATGCGTTCTCCGCTCTTATTTTGAAAAACATTTTTAGACCAAGCAATAATTCCTGCGCTAAGGATTGAGATCCCCTCTTTTTATGTTTTTCTTTAAAGAGTCTTTGATTGATAATTCGAGTGAAGTGAGTGCATGAGTTTCAACATTTCACGAAAAACTTACTTGGAGGTAAGTATTTAGGCATTACTTCAATGATTTTTTGGCGTGACTTTTGAGAAAACTTGAAGATATTTTTTTTCCTAATGCCAAAGTCAATTTTTATTACACTCGCGCTGATGGAGTGCGCGTGAGTGAGTGACGGGGGAAATCGGAGTGTTGGAAGTTGGGGAATGTGAATAGAGTCAAATTGTCGGGGGGAAATTCTCGAGTTGTCGTGTAGACTTCCTTGTTTTCTGTCGAGAATGTCGGATTTTATTGACATATTCTCACTCACTCCTCCTTTTTACGAGTTCGCGAATAAAACAAGAGAGAGAGAGAGGAGTTTCGAAATCGTGGAAAAAAGTGCAATGCCAAAAGGAGCGACCACAATAAAAAAGAAGAGAGAAGTTTTCAAGTTGGCGTTTTTTGAAGAGAAGGATTAGAGCTAGAGGTATATTTATTAGTGGTGCGAGGAGAGACACTTCCCCTGAAAATATTTTCCTTGAGTACATGAACATATATCAACCTAGTCTTTTCCTGTCACTAGTTTTTGTCGCGCTGTCAAACTGAATTAAACTTTAGGCTGGTGTTTTAACGGCTGGAAAATAAATGTTGAGCGCGGTGACCCAAAGTAGCGATGATATGAGGTTGAAGCGTTTCCCGTTTTGCACGACTGTTATCGAATTGGTAAAAATACCGCAATTATTAAAAAAGATTCCATTAGCTAGTTGGTTTGGTAACGACATTGCTCATATAATTTATGAGTTAAAGCGGATCCGACTTTCTTTTTTAATGCAACGCATCATTGTATGCGGTTGAGCTTTAGTGGTAGATCATAGGTTCAGACAGACAGACAACAGCATACCTCTCATGAGGAAGTCCTTCACCACCAACGAAAAATTAAATTGAGGAGAACAATAAATGATTTTGTTGGCCCCGGCCTCGATTCCACCACTCGGGGATATTGATACGGGAGCACGCATTACAATTTCAGAGTTTCAGCGATGTTAAAAAAACGTCAAAGGCATATTTTTACCGGGTGGCTTGGCTCCACCAGAGTTCTTAAAGTGACTGAAAGCACAAATAAATTTAGATTCCGCTGCTGATCTTCTCTTCTCTCTTGTCAGGGAGAGTCAGGTGGATTGAAGGCTTCAATGCATCACAACAACAACTACACCAACAACTTAAATACTTTAGCTAAAAACAGAGGAGCTCCTACGAGAAGTGAGTAAGTAGATAATGAAATCTTTTGTAAATGGATTGGAATCATCACTCGGGAAAGGAATGGTGGAGCTCCCAATAAATTAGCGGAGACGACAGACAGCCCACCAGTTGTGTTATGTCGGGGTGGAATCTTTTCACGAGTGTTTTTGTGCGGCTTGTTTTTCTCATCGCCGGATTAAGGAATTAAGGAGTTGGGAACCGTGAAAGATCACGATCATTCCAATGCAATGTAGCAGAATAATTAACTCACGGGTGGAGTAGGTAAGACTTCACTACTATAAGTACTGCTGCCCTGTTTCCATGGAACCATCGCGATGACTGCACCAGTCAGCCTCGCCAGGCCAATCAGGAACAACCGTTGCAGGGCAAAACAGTGCCGTCCAATTAATTATGATTTCATCGGAGAATGGAGTGGAGCGCCCTCGAAGAGGTATAACTCATGCGTGGAGTGACAGGAGTGAAAGCCATAGGCTGCAACATTCCTTTTCCCTCTTATCATCCATCATTTCTGCCCGTAAGGGAAGTACTAAAGCATCAAGGCTATAGTTCCCACTTAAGGAAGAAAGATTACGGCTATATTGGAGAAAACATGTTGCCATTTATTTTCATCACGACGCAATATTTTATACCGCTCCCGCATGTCGTGCCCGCCGTACATATGCTTTTTTTCGCCAAAGTGCGCACTAGTTGACTTCGATGATGGCTGACAATTTATCTTTCCTCCTCCAAGGCTACATAAAGTAGTAGTAAGTAAGTACCTAGTAGTAGTACTTCGAGGAGGAAGATGTATATGGAGTAATGTGAAAGTTGAAAAGTGCCGCACAAATTTAGTCACTGTCAACTGTAAAAAGCGCACTCCTCGATCCTCCCCGGCCGAAATATATATTCTCGGCCGTCGTCTCTCTTTCGCCCGTGGCAAAGTCAGATTTATGGGGAACACTTTATTTTTTATGTTCTACATCTTCCCCATTTTATGCTCTTGTCTTCCCTCCTTCCCCACCGATATCCTGGGGTTCAGGGATGGGAAATCTGGAATCATATTGCTGACGAGCTATTCAAGGGTAAACTAGAAGCGGCAGCACTACTACTACTACAACTACCATGTTACGTAATCGGTGATGACGAGAAATGATCATGATCCTTGAAAAAAATATATATCCACTGAGAAAGGAAAATGCTTTTTTTCCTTCAAATGCTTTCTCCTTCCATCCATCCCCCGGAAAAAGCTTGGAGCCGGATACCGTGGCAGCCACTTAAGTTTGTTATTGTATGGAAGAAAAACATTCCCAAGGGATCCCCAACGCTATTATGAGAGAGGGTATGACAATAAATGTTTTTAGCGCATCTGATACTCCACAAGGAAGAGTTGCTCGAGTCGGAGTGGCTGAGTCAAAGATGTAGTCACTCACTTCCAGAAGGAATTCTTTTTATAAGAGGAGTCACCATCACTATCGAGCAACCACGTTCTTGAGGGAAAGTCCTTTTTAAAAGGTAATTTTCATTTTTCAACCCTCTCCACTTTTCCCAGCCAATTTCCCTCACTTCCCCTCGAAAAATAAGTCGGGACAGGGAGGAGGAGGAGGACGGGTTGGATGGGATTATCTGGGTTATCCTAGTTTACGGTCTCACTTTTTCCTCCATGGAGACGACATCTGTTTGCGGGACTCGAGACCACAGAACAGAACGCTCCTGGAATGTTCGGTGGCGATATGAAACCTGGGAAATGAAATGCATTTACTTATTCCTTCGTTTTTATGGGAGCCGAGCCGAAAAAAAGAAATTATGATTGTTGTTGAGTGGAAAATATAACATGAAAGGAAATCATCATATTTCAGTCTTAGCTTGCCCCTTTACGGCATCCTGGAGTGGTGTGATCATCTTGTTCCTTCCCGAAAAGGCAGAGATTTTTTTCCCCTATTGCACAAGAGTAAAAAGGATCATAAACCACTTTTTTGTGTATCTCAGAAGCGGCGTAAATGGGAGCAGAGCCATTTTATGAGGCTGTTGTTGTTGTCGTTCTTGTTGTTTGCTATTTGCTACTGGTGGTAGCAGTGCCCCCCGACTTTTTTTCCTCATCTCATTCCCCAAGAAAAAGGAGTGTGGATGGAGCTGAGCAGAGTCGAGTCGGTCGAGTGAGTGGACTTTCGAAAATGTCCACATGTATTGTATTAAAATGGTCGTAAGGTCAGTTGGGGATAAATAAAGAACATTTGTTGGAATTAGTCTTTCGGGTTTCGCTCTCCCTCCTTCCCACTCACAAGATTTTTACTGAGGCTGGCCCATGATCTTTTATTGCGAATGGTGGTGGTGTGGTAGGGCTGTTGTGCGGTCGTCTTACTCCCGAAGTGGAAAAAAAGTCTTTATTATTGTGCTGCGGTATTGCTCCGAGGGCGAAGAGAATGTCCTTAAATGGACCTAGATTGCAGAGAAAATGTGTTCGGAGAAGATTACAACATACTTATTTCTTAATGTCAACAATTTTGCACGATACGCTCCTTACAGCGTGTCATTCTCTCCGGTGCTTACCGCTTCACAATTACCACCAGGACCAGGGCGAGCCAAAGCCAGAGAGCCGAAGGCAGAGCCATAAGAACCACCAAACGAGAAAGAGATGCTTGGTGAGAGATGCTTATAGATGCTACGCAACCGGAAATAATGGCTTTGGATGCGGGGAAAACAACCTAGGTTAATTATTTTCGGGTTATATGGCGCCACCACCTTTCCCTGCCTTCCTTCACATCATCCTCATCATCATCATCAACATTTATTTGTAGCGCGAAGGAAGAAACCCGGAAAATGGATTGTGACATGTGGAGGATGATCAATTACACTTTCCTTTCTGGAGGCCGCTTGTCTCAGAGAGAGAAAAAAAAGATCTTGAGTCTTGTCATGGCCGTCGAGAAAGAAAAAGGAGGACTATTCATCTCTGTCAGAATGAGGGCACCTCTTCCCTTCATCAATTTCTCCGAGCAGCAGCATCCACCTCCACCCGCCTTTGACCAATACTATAAGTACCAGCACCACCACTACAGCTACTCGATCCTCTTTAAATTGGTTGGCGGGTGGAAGGAAGGAAAACCTTTGCGAAAAAATATATAGCCCCGACGTTTTTCATCCTTTTTTAATTCATCTCTGTCAGAATGAGGGCACCTCTTCCCTTCATCAATTTCTCCGAGCAGCAGCATCCATCTCCACCCGCCTTTGACCAATACCATACTACCAGCACCACCACCACTAGAGCTACTCGATCCTCTTTAAATTGGTTGGTTGGCTGGTTGGCGAGTGGAAGGAAGGAAAACCTTTGCGAAAAAATATATAGCCTCGATGTTTTTCATCCTTTTTTCATTTCCGATGACACTTTGTCTCATCCTTTTCTCCGACCAGGGGATGTGATGGCACTTTGGCGTGCACATTTAAACGGACACATTGCAACCCGTCCGTCACTCACTTCAAACCCGACAAAACTGAAACTCTTTTTTTTTTAAAGACACAGCAGCACCAGAAGCAGAGCCTCTCGTAGTTCACTCGACATGGGAAAGTCAGTTGTCGAAGCTTAATGCAACGTCATTCTTTATCCTTTCACCAGACCAAGCACTACCAGTATACTACTCCTACTCAAACTCTGAGAAGGAAATACTTTTCAAATGTTTTCTTCTCCTTCAGAGGAGGAAGGACGACGACGAGTCCGACACTTTTGCAACATTTCTTTTCGGGAATGGAATTTGGAAATGGAGTGGGAAGAAGAATGGAGAGACGTATTGTCTACTCCGTTTTTACCGATGGTGAGTAGTACGACTGCTGTCCTCCTCCTTTTCAACTTCCTCTTTGTCCCTTTTTATTATTACTTTCCCACTCACTATTAATCTCTCTCCTTTCTCGACGGCCTGAGTAAT
>JAHZNH010001435.1:0-12351 GCA_027744355.1 Tyrannoseira gladiata
GCTGAATCCTAACTAGATGAAAATCCCAATTAATTCTGTTATAGCTCCCTCAATTCATTTCAATTTCACCCACCCCTTCCCTGTAACCCAATCAGTGTCGAGGTCACTGAAGCAACTAAAAATTACTTATCATCAATTCAGGGACTCACTTTCAGCCGCAACCAATGCGAATAATCAACCAGGCCAATTTGAATTCCATCCTAATTCAGCCAATTCCTCCAATTTGTAGCCAAATTGAAATCGACATTTCGACTAAAAAGTTCCAGCTGTACTCTGGGAAATTAGTACATTTTACTTAGTATTTATTCCCTATCAAATGAATATTGTTGCATCAGGACGACTCCATTGCAGTGCGAACAGTGTCGTGTCACTTCCAAGAGCAGTTGCTCTTGCTCCACTTTCGGAGGAATCCTGCCTTGCAAAGGCTGCTTAACTAGGGCTGTGAGTGGAAACGGAATACGGATGTCATTATTTATTCTGGGAATACAATTTCCCAGTGTCACATCAGCGCAAACCAGTACCAGTACCACCACCACTACAACTACCACTGCATTAGTCCCATTAGACCGCGATGGAGATGAGAATAAGTTGGACACCCAGAAAAAAAGGAGAGCATCTAGGCATTCCACTGGCACAAAAACTCTGTTTTCCCCACATATTTATTTTCGGATTGAATGAGGACCCAAACTTTTTCCTTGGGCATTGAATAAGTAGGAAAAAAAAACAAGTTTTTCGGTTCATTATTTCGTACCCATTCTCGGCCGTCGGTCGTGTCCTGATCATTATTGTTTTCGACGGAACGGAACGACCTCGAGTGAGTAAGAGATACTATACAGTGGAATCATTGGTCGGCTCCCACATTAAGTACATTCCTTTTAAAAAATTGGGAAGAAGGAGGCCTCTTAACGAAGTGAACTCACCCAAAAAAGCTGTGACTTCACTTCATTTCCCTTCCTCCCCATCCACCACGAATGTTTCGTTTCGAGGAGAGTTGAACCCTACCCAAGTCCAAGTCCAAGCGAAACCGAGCCGAGGTGAGGTTAAGTTCAAGCCGGGCCAGAGAGGAATTGAACTGACGCTATCAGGATTCTCATCTCCATTCCTCTAAAAATCCAAATCCAAATTCATGTATAAATTATGTAAGCACGGGAGTTTCAGGCCAGGCCAGGCCACTCCAATCCAATCCAATCCAATCCACTCACGCCATTCACTTACAACATTTCCCCCGAAAAATAAGCCAAGGAAGGAGAGAGAGGTGGGTACATGATCCATACATTATTCCAGGGGAAGGGAGGTAGAGGTATTATATCAACTAATCTGAGAGAAGGACATGCATTCATAAGCATCAGCATTTTTTTCTAAGGATATTTAGGGGAAATACTTATTCCTTCCTCATTGTTGTGCTCCATGATAGATGCCCACTAATAAAAAGTGACACACCTGCACCGCACCGTGCATGCATTTCCCCCATTATTCTGGGAGCGAATGCATGCATTCATGTGATGATGATGATGATGATGATGCCTGCAACTCCTTGATGTTCTCTCCTCCTTTTTAAAGGCCATTATTGTCAAGTCACTATTTACTATTCATTCCAGATCCAGATGGGGAAGGATTTCCAGTCGTGAGTGAGTGAGTGAGTGCATAGCATGTTCCTTCGGATGAGGAAGGAATGCAATGGAAGGAATCGAAATCCTTTTTTCCACCTCACCTCACCTCGCCTCATTGTCACTAAGAAGTGCCTGGATGGATCCTGAATCGTCTTTTCTCATTTTCTTTTTCTGGCCAACTCACTCACTCACTCAGCTACTCAGCCATTCCGCGAATGCATTTAGGTAGGTAGTATTTAGGTATGGTAACTTCCTTGGTACGGTACGCTGAGTGACTGACTATTTAACTTGAGCTGGACAGAAATGGAAGAAGGTACTCCTCCTTTGTTGGATGACGGGCTCTCTTTTGCACCGTACCGTATCCTAATCCCTATTATGTAATCGAGTGAAATAAAAAAAAGAAAATGCACCATTCTTCTTCCGTCTCCCCATTCCCAGCCTTTTTTTTATGGGATGTCACTCATCCGAAAAGGAAACCTTCACTTCACTCCGGTAGGGTTCAGCGTACCGATAGTATTCCTCACATTATTGCCACTGTCGCACTCGTTTCGATGGAAATGAATGGAGAGTAACTGTCTCCCTCGCTCACTCACTCACTCCACTTTTTTCGAGGGGGTAAGAGCTTTCAGATGGGGAGAAATACCAGAGGAAAAAATAGAAGGAGGAAAAAATTGTCTAGCTGTCTGTGCCCGTCCTTCATCGTCTATCTTGAAGAAGGAAGAAATTTCTTCTCCACTCACTCACTTCCCATTTCTTTGTTGGGAAATGAGAATGTGAAGCGAAAGCCAACTAGTATGGTAACGGCCCCCTTTTACTCATTCCGTGGAATTTTTATTTTCGGGGAAATGGAACTCCTTACTTACCGAGGAGGACTAGGACTGGTGAATGCATGCAGCATATAGATTAGAACACGCTCCTCCATTATTTTTTCATGAATTGGAAATTGTGAGGCGGATTACTTTTCCGATTACCTATTGACGTTATTCCAATTTCCGAGAACAGATGGAAGGAAAAAAAATATTCCCCCTTTCCATAAATCCATTCCCATACTTCACGAGGACGAGCCAGTTGGTTTGGTTGGTTGGTCTGACTAACTTACTGCTTGGGGAAGGGTTCTAGTGGCTGCACGTTCTCAAGGCGGGTAAATTGGACCTGATTGGAATGACTTTGAAGTGAACTGGAGTGCAATTGCAATTGCAACTCACTCACTCAGCCACTCCTTATCCTTCTGTGAAATTGCATGATGACCTGAAATGTCTTAATCCTGTTTACTCCCCCCCCCCCCAAAAAAATAAAGACTTCCAAGAGGCTCAAGGAGAACAGAGGAACCCATTCAGGTTAAAACTAAGTTCGGGAACGATTTCCCCTTCCGGAAAATAACTTCCTGGGTCTAATTACGTTCCTCATATTTTCCCTGGAATTTTGAGGTCCGCGCTGGAATTCTGACGCCCAGACAGGACGAGACAATAAGTGATTCTTCTCTTCAGATAAATAAAAAATTATGCGCCTTGTCTCAAGCATTCCCTTCCGCTGCAAATTGCTCAAAGGCTCTGGCTTTGGAGCACTCTCCTTTTGTTTTTTCTGTGTCTCCTTCAACCTTTCAATTCACTTGGTTGACAAGTCCTTCCCCCCTCCCCCGTGTTTATCCTCCTTTTTTTCTGTCGACGAGCCAGAAAAAAGCATTTCACCTCTCGCTCGGTCTATACCTGGAGTAATCCTGGAATTGAAATGGTGGCTTTATTCTGGCTTCCAGGGCTTCGAGAACTGAATTGAGCCATCGAAGGAGTGGGTGCGAATGCATTCGTTTCTGTACTGGCTAGTACTAGTGTGCACCAGTTCCATTCCGGGGAAATAGTTTTTTTTCCTTTTCGTGAGCCGGCGACCACAATTCCAATTTCTTTATCAGATTCTCGATCACCTCCGTTCTCCTATTCTGGAAGCCTCGGCCACAGCCAAAAACCAAAGTAGGACAGGATAAGGATCTACTTACGTTTCTATGTTTTCCATTCGGTGGATAATGCAGTTACCCCGAGAACCCGAGAATTGGATGAGGTAGTAGTGGCCGTTGTTGTACTGTCATGGAAAAAAGAAGCTACAAAAAATACTCCATTTCCCACTCACTCACTTCCATTTTTTGCTGGAGGATAGATAGCTAGCTTCCATCCTTCGCATTTTCACATTGTTCATGCCCCACCATGCTCACTCCGGCCCAGCAATTTTTGTATTTTTTTGCTCCGGGAAGAACCGCCGTACGAGCTAGCGCGTGCATGTCAAGTCAAGTCAAGGCAAGAAGGGAAAGTCTCGCAATTTTTCCTTGTCTAAACCTTCTGTTCCATTCATTCATCGGCATTGTGTACGCTGATGTTGATTCCAGCTACAACTATTTACAACTAGAAATTCCTCCTCTCCCGTAGAAGGCCCCTGGCCCCTCCACTTTTCTCGTGAAAGGCCAGGCGGTGGCATTTCCCTCTGGCGCCCACGCACCCAAAAAAAGTGCATTGGAGGGATCCTTATCTTTTCTTCTTGGGAGATGATACGAAACCAGAAAAAAATCTTAATCATGTGCCTGCGAAAGGGAATGAGTCCAGTGTACCGGGGAGCCCAAGGCTCTCCCATGTTTCTTCATACGGGAGCGCAATATTTCTTTCTATCGTTATCATCAATTGATTCCACGTTATTGCCATATTTTCTTGGTGGGAATGGGAATGCCTACCTTATTTTTTGCGATTTCAGGATAAAATGGAATGTTGTCAGGGTATTAGGCACATTTCCTTTCGCGCTCCCCCTCCCTGGAAGAAACACCATTCCAAGACAGGCGAGCGATTCGATTTGACTTCTGGAGCGATGATGGTGATGATGATGATGATCATGTACATAATGTGATTTTCGGAAGCTCTATAACCACCACCGAGCTTTGGAGGGTATGGGAAACCGCTGTTCAATTTCCATGCGAAAACATGTCACAAAAAAAAGAAAAGACGCGTCGATATTGATGCGGTTCAATGTCGGTGTTGGTAGGCTCCAGCGAAAAAAAATAATACTGCGATCGTCATCATCATCATCATCATCATGATGGCGATCATCGTCGTTTTTTCCTCGAATCGCGCTCCCCCTCCCTGGAAGAAACACCATTCCAAGACAGGCGAGCGATTCGATTTGACTTCTGGAGCGATGATGGTGATGATGATGATGATGATGATCATGTACAGAATGTGATTTTCGGAAGCCCTATAACCACCACCGAGCTTTAGAGTGTATGGGAAACCGCTGTTCAATTTCCATGCGAAAACATGTCACAAAAAAAGGAGAGACGCATCGACGGTAGTGATGCGGTTCAATGTCGGTAGGCTCCAGCGAAAAAAATAATACTGCGATCGTCATCATCATCATCATCATCATGATGGCGATCATCGTCGTTTTTTCCTCGATCATTGTGCCAGTTACAAGTGCCAAAAATGGCTGAATAAGTAATGCAAAAGTTGTGGAGACACTCGGGCTCAGGGCTGAGGGAAGTAGACATTGGAGACCTATAGAGAAGCCATGAGCCGTCATTTTTCCCAAGCGATTTTTTTTCTATTCTGTCGGTCGGTCGGTCGGTCCACTGTATTTTTTTTATCAATCTGCTTCTCCCAAAGCCGTGCATGCATCAATGATGCCGTGCCGTGCCATGTCCCCTCACGGCGTGGCTACACACAGATACGCTCTCATGTAGCAGTAAAATGCCATTTATATGCAATTTTTAGTGAAAGGACGATAAAAGTCCGACAGTTACAACTGCCAAAAATGGCTGAATAAGTAATGCAAGAGTTGTGGAGACACTCGGGCTCAGGGCTGAGGGAAGTCGACATTGGAGACCTATAGAAAAGCCATGAGCCGTCATTTTTCCCAAGCGATTTTTTTTCTATTCTGTCGGTCGGTCCACTATATTTTTTTTATCAATCTGCTCCTCCCAAAGCCGTGCATGCATCAATGATGTCGTGCCGTGTCCCCTCATGGCGTGGTGTGGCGTGGCTACACACAGATACGCTCTCATGTAGCAGTAAAATGCCATTTATATGCAATTTTTAGTGAAAGGACGATAAAAGTCCGCGAAAATAAAATTGGATAAAAAGGAAGAGGCTAGAGCGGAGCGAAGCACTGGAGAGCTGGGCTGGAGTGTAAGTGGAGAGGTGCCCATTACACTCTTTTTTATCGTCGTCATGCAGCGTTTACATCGCCTCAGTCAGCTAGATTCAGCCACACTCTCCCTCCCCCATTCACATACCTCCTTGGAGGAAGCGCACAAAATAAAGGTGATTTGGTCATGGGAAATTTAAACGCAGGTTGAGTTGACAGGAATGCGGTCATAAAATTACATTGAATGTGTGTAGTTGTACTACCCTCCAGGAAGCGATTTTTTCCACCTCTGAAACCACCGCCAGTGCCACTGCTACTTACTTACTTTAATACATTGGATTGGATGCATGAGTCCCCAACTCCCCCGATTCTCTTCATTTTTTAAGAGAATTCTCCCTGTGACTATCAGGACCTGTGCCATTTCAAGGAGCGGAGTGTCGCAACAGCCACACTCTCCCTCCCCATTCACATTTCTCTCCTTGGAGGAAGCGCACAAAAATAAAGGTGATTTGGTCATGGGAAATTTAAACGCAGGTTGAGTTGACAGGAATGCGGTCATAAAATTACATTGAATGTGTGTAGTTGTACTACTCTCCAGGAAGCGATTTTTCCACCTCTGAAACCACCGCCACTACTACTGCTACTGCTACTTACTTACTTTAATGCATTGGATCGGATGCATGAGTCCCCAACTCCCCCGATTCTCTTCATTTTTTAAGAGAATTCTCCCTGTGACTATCAGGACCTGTGCCATTTCAAGGAGCGGAGTGTCGCATCAACATTAAACAAAGTATAAAGTGCATTTCCCCCTTCCGGACTCCTCCCGAATGGATTGGAGGAGAGTGGAAGTGGAACGAAGGAGAATTGGATGCGATTTTTTTTTCAAAAGGGAGAGGAAATATTGGCACCAGTATCGCTTCTCTTTTTCTCCAGTAAGTGGGGACAAACGCGGACTGTCGATATCTTCTCATTGCATTAGAGAAGGACAATTTCTTTCCTCAGAAGGAGGGGTCACGGAGCGCCTCACTTCCACAATTTTCTTAAACCGCCCGAGTGAGCAGAAAAACATGTCGTTGCAATAACAGTGGTAATATCGGTAAATGGAAGTCGTTACAAGGGGGAAGGAGCCCGCACGACCATTATGTGATCAACCCACATTTCGAAGAATTGCACTGGAGTTAGGGGGAAAAAAAACTTATGCTCCTTTATGTGATCACATCACATCACATCATGTCCTAGAGATTGCGCATATCATTGTCATCTCGGGAAAAAATGATTTCCCCTCCTATTCTCCAGGACCGGTTGTTTTTTCCCCCGAATGAATGAAAGAAAATGGATTGTAGAAGTTTGAAAGTGGCGGGGAGAATGTGTCCTCCTACACATTTCCCATTAAGTATGATCATTCATGTCGTTGCAATTCGAAGGCTTGGCTTGGCTACCGAGATGTCTTGTTTGTGTCCCCTTTTGCGAATGATTGCACACGTCCGCCGAGCACATCGCTTCCAGACCATAAAGTGAGTTAAGGAATACCAATAATTGAGGCGGAAGGGGAAGTAACCATCTCCTGAAGTTCAGTTCACTCCCGTGCCCTCAATATTTTCTCGTTTGGCGTCATCTCCATCTCCATCAATATCAATTCGACCGATTCTCCCCTCCCCCCAATTCAGTTTCATCATCGCTATAACCATCATCCCACAAAAAAAAATAATAATTCGTTGACCTCATTCCCCCTAATCTTTCTTCTCTCGGTGAAAGGACGAGGAGGCCATATACATCCTCCTAATTCTTCCCCCTGAAAGCTTTATATTTATATGGCTAACCTTCAAACGCCATCCGGAGCCGTGACATTCCACGCCATTTTGACTCCTTTCACAGATTACGATGAAGATCCTCCCCGCCGTTATAGAAGCCATCTTTCTTCCTTGAACCAATTCGTCACCATCCTATTCCAAAAGTCCTTCCTCCTATTCCAGTTTCCAGACTGGAACTTGAGCTAAGGGCACCTATATAATGGAAAACTATAACTCTCCTCAGTCCTCTTTTGCTGCTGGGTACATATTTCTCCTTCCAATCTTCACGACAGCTTGACTCCTGGTCCGGTCCCCGGAACAGCTAGAAAATGCTTTCTTGGAGCTGATGTTTTTCCTCCGTGCTGGCTGGCTTGGCTTGGCTTGGCTAGATCTCCTTGAGTAAATAAGTAATACATTTATCCTGTTCTCTTCCAAACCTTCGAGAGTTCAGTCCAGCCTAAAATAGAACAAACAGTAGAAGGGGGCTTTATTTCTTCCATGAGAGGATTCCAAAAGTCCTTCCTCCTATTCCAGTTTCCAGACTGGAACTTGAGCTAAGGGCACCTATATAATGGAAAACTATAACTCTCCTCAGTCCTCTTTTGCTGCTGGGTATATATTTCTCCTTCCAATCTTCACGACAGCTTGACTCCTGGTCCGGTCCCCGAAACAGCTAGAAAATGCTTCCTTGGAGCTGATGTTTTTCCTCCGTGCTGGCTTGGCTTGGCTAGATCTCCTAGAGTAAATAAGTAATACATTTATCCTGTTCTCTTCCAAACCTTCGAGAGTTCAGTCCAGCCTAAAATAGAACAAACAGTAGAAGGGGGCTTTATTTCTTCCACGAGAGGTTATTTTTTCTCCCTTCTTCGTTATAATTCAAGGCTCCCTCTCACCCGGTTTGCTCCACTGATCAAAGCAACAAAATATGTGATGTGACCTGTGTGATGGTGGCTCTGTCCATTGCCAACTCTATTTTCCCATCCCCTAGTACTAATCATGATCACGACTCCACTTTCCCCTTCCTCATGATATGATGACGACCGAGTCTGCCCTCCGCCCGTAGGTAAATGGTTATGGCACAAAGAAAAGTTTTTTTAGCCCTGTCCCACCATACCTGTCCGCCTTTCTGGTCACGATCTCCCTTCCACTTGCTTCCTTTGACAAGGAGAAAACTGTCGTTAGTTAGACTCCTTTATTGTGTCACAAAGTCCTTCTTTTCCACTCCCTCGACACAGGGGCGGGTGGAATCTTCCACAAGTCCGAAATGAGCCAAGCTATAGATATATTCACTTCTTCAATTCCATTTTCACTCTGATCATTCCCCTATTTCTTCTCCTAGTCTCTTCTATTTTTTTACCTGGAAGCTCCACTCACTCACTCGTATCTTTTTCCTGTAGTAAGGACAATACGTAGGTATTTACCCATCATCCATTTACTTACTTTCTCCAACTCACTAGTTGACTTGAGTCTTCTCCATCTCATATTTTTTTCTCGTTGAGCATTTCCTCGAAGATAAAACTTTCCCCCTGATTTTTTTTGTCTCGGTCGAAGCTACGGTTCCCCTTGTTCGCACTGTATTTATTCGCCGGCGGCAACGGTGTTTATCTTCGGTTGCATTCTCATCATCATCTACACTCTCCTTCTCTTGGTAAACTTTTCGTTTAAAAAAATACGTTATCCTCACTGTTTTTTTCTCCACTCGGAACACTCACTCTTCCATCCACCCCCCCCCAATCCAAATCATTTTACTTTCTTGTGCTCTCGCTAGAAGTGAGAGAGAGAAAGAGCGAGCGAGACTCACAAATAATCACTTCATTAGATTCCACGAGAACTCCAACTCGACTGAGCAGGAGGAAACCCCTGTCTTTTTTCTATTCTTCGCACTTAATTCCAACTTCATTCCCAACTTTTTAATTCATTACGTGCTCCCTGAAATAAAAAATTCCCTCCATTCCACTTACAATCTCGCCAAATTTTCCCTTTCCCACCCAACTTTTCACAAAGGATTGTTTCTAAGACAAAGGAATCCTGTTTTTTTTTCCTGGAAGCAATTATTACGATTGCTTTCCCTCACTCACTCACTCACTCAGACACTAATCTTTAAAGTAGTTACAACTACAACTCACATTGAGTTACCATTCCAAGACGTTGACGTTCCTCTCCTCCCCCGCATAATAAATCCGGAGCATTGACGACATCGACAACGACAAAACCTGCCATTCGAAATCGCAAGAATAAGTACTGTTGTTCTCTTGTAGGCTTCCCTTTGCGTCATCTTAACTGTCTACCAGAAAACTGTGGGGAATGTGAGTGTTCCCCCCTCTGTACACATCATCCAGATACTATCTAACTCAGGTCCACTTTAATTAATGACCTCCTCTATCCCAACTGAAAAGCCTTCAATCCCATTTTTTTCTCTTTGACTTCCTTTCGCTCCCAGCTGGACTTTAAAAAAGACCCTATGTCTGGCTGTATTCAAAGATTGGATGGATTCGGGACATGAATGAGAGTGGCGCTGGCCCTACATTCCATTATTATGTTTCCGCGGAATCTTGTCCCCGTCATGTTTCCTTTTGATCAAACATGAAAAACAGGACCTACTCAGAGTAAAATTCCCCTCTACTCCATTCCATTTTCCTCTTTTGTCGGAGTCACTGTAGCGTGCTAGATTTGACAAAGTAATTATAATTATAATTCCACCTCCTCATCAGCACAGAGGGATTACGGAGGTGGGCACANGCACAGAGGGATTACGGAGGTGGGCACATACATTTATACATAAGTACATTTTTTGTTCTGAGCCATGATCCACTAAATCATAATGGCATGGCATGGTTTCGGCGCTGTCTGGAGTGATGCTGATGATGTGAGGACTTGTGCTAATCCTTCGTGTTCCACAAAGTGGTCACGTTACATCCAACATGACTCGACTCGACTGAAGCTCCGCTTTCACCACACCAAACTGTGAGTCCTCCGGAGTGGACGGTTACACTACATAGCACGCTAAGTACGTGGGAGAGGACAATGAGAAGTGGCATTAATTCTCCCTTTGATCAATGCAACTTCATACATGAATACATCGTCACCATATTTATTTTCTTTGGTAGACTCCCGTTGTGCCAGCGGTTGAGCTCATTTTCACATGCACATTTTTACTATTATTTTTTCCTCCTCTTATTAGAATTCCCCCGATCTGGGTTGGTTAATCCCCCGCTATATTCATCTGTGGTGTGGGCATCACCAAACAGAAAGAAATAGAATCATTTTGGGAGTTCTATATCGAAAAAACGAGCACCGACGACGATGATGATCATCATTGGTCTATCAAGGTAGATTCATAAGAAGTATGCATGCTCCATCACTGTAGCCATTCTTCCGGGCATTTTGACATCTCACAGTGGTTTGGTTTGGTTTGGGTTGTTCCTTTGCTCTATTGTAATTTCCCTTTCCTGGAATGGACTCAACCCTAGGCTTTGGCATCGGGTGCTACTGCTTAGCCTAGCTTTGAGTCTAGCTCACTCCACTCCACTCCACACGATCTCACTTACTTTACTTCATATGAGCTCCTATGCTGATGCACTTCTATTATTCGTGGTCGCGAAATCCATAAAATAATTAATTTTCCGTTCCTTTCTTCTCCTCCTTACAGAAGCCGGATCACACGAACGAGTGGAGTGTGTTCCGCGAAAGAGGAAGATTGTACAAAAAAGGAGTTGCGGACAACTCCTCCGAACGAACGACGACTTCATCTCTCTGCATCACCCCACCAGATCAGAAAGAGAGAGAGAGGAAACAAAAAAAATATAATCATTTATTGTGTAGTGAGCACTGAGCTGAATCAGATTGGATTGGATTGGACTGGACTGGACATTGGTGGAGCGAGCGAAGCCGACCTTTTATGTGGTTCCTCTCCTTTTTCGTCCAGCTTAATAATGACCCGTCTCGTGTCATTATAATCAGCTCGACTCTTCTCCAATCCACCACTACCATTGTTACAACTACTACTCCGCACTACAAAAAGAACAATATATAATCCCGTGTCTACTGCCACGAATATTGTACCTCGCCTTTCATTCCGCTTGTCGACAACCTAAATATCCAGACGTCGCTATCATCGGAGGACTCTGCTCACCAATAATGAATACGAGGTCGGAGTCGGATCGTAAAGAGTTCGTTCGTTCGTTCGTCACATTTTCAGTTTGAGTGCGCCGAGGAATTAATTCTTTAGAGGTGGACAAGTGAGTGTCACTGTGCACGGGCCCGAAGCAGTCATTCATTCTCCTTACGTGGAGGGGACCATTACGTGATTGAATATCGATTTGGGAGACAGTACAGTGCTTGGGCCAAAAAAACATTACTAGTTTAGTGCTCCAGGTAAAAAAAAAATCCACCAGTGCCACGACTTTTTTTCCCGTCGTTCCCAATCCATCCATCGGTAATTAGAGAATGCTCCAGTGTGTACGGTAAATAATTAAGGAGTGGAAGTGGAAATGACAGTCCCCTCCTCTTTCATGTTCTTCCACTTCTCCTACCTCCACTTCCCATCGATTAGCGGTGGTGGATGAACTCGATCGAGTGCGTAAGCATCTCAAGCACACAAGATTACGTAATAAGACCAGGAGACTAGACAGATAGATAGAAACATTACCGCCCAGTATCCTACTCCAGTGAATACGTACATAAGTACTTACTTATTACCTATAGTCTCCGCTCTGTTCCTGTTAATCCCACTTTGTTTCTACTGTTGTTCGGATTGTTTTCTGGAGCATGTTCCCCGTCGAGAATTGACTTGATGAAAAGAGTGAACAGTGAAGAGATGAGTTCGTTGCGCTACT
>JAHZNH010001436.1:4535-19283 GCA_027744355.1 Tyrannoseira gladiata
AAAAATAAACTTTATGCATGAAAATAAATTAGGGAAGTACAATTAACATATGGATTCAAAAATCATCTTTCAACGACTCGCTTTTATTCGATTCAGCAGTTAATAATCATTTCATTCGGTGTTTGTGTGATATATATTTTTTCCTTTTACTCATTTTTCTTGCTTTTCATTTATCATTCACGTCATTCGTGTATAAACGGGGATTATTATTAACATAAAAAATGTGTACATATCATCAATCAATAAAATATAATTAAATAGTTACTACATGCTAATAATACTCCTCATTGACTACATTACTTACGCACAGAATAAAATCATTGGTGAACAGTACAAAGCTTGGTTTTTTCGAATGAGTTCCAGTTCCAGGTATGAACACTGGATGCTGTTTTATTTCCGATAGTGTATAGTTGTTGCAGTTTTAATTATATCTCGATAGAAGCAGTTTTCTCCATATTTTTGTCAAGAAAATTAGTGTTAAAAATCGTCATAAAAATATCAAAATATTTTTGCACCTCTGGGCGTGAAAATATAAAATGTATTGTGCATACAAAATAAAGAAACATTATTTATATTTTCGATATAATAAATGCAAAAGTGGTACAAAACAATCGTTATAGCATCTCATGTTACCATCATCAGTCGTTCTTGGTGTAATATATGTAAGAGTAACAAAAAACTTCATGGAACTACCAACTAATAAAATATAGTTTAGTGCGTGTGTTTTAAAAAATCTGTCTATATGTAAATCAGTTATGTACTTTTCTTCATTTAAAATGGTACATTTATATGAGGTAATTCACGTTTACACAAAAAAAAGAAAGTTGTTGACCGAGTATTATATCACAAGGTACTTCATATGGGAAACAGTTATTTTCCTGACGGAACGATACAAAAATTGTAACAGTGTGTAGTGGTAGTGTGTATGTAGTGCGGTTTTTAAATTGCAACGTTAATAGTTCTAAATTGGTGCAGTTCTTTTAAAGTGACGCGGCCGTGGGCTCGATCTCCATGCAAGAGCATCTCCTGACTTTCTCAATTCGAACCCGCTTCCTCTTCTCCTTATTACGACCGCAAGTAAGTGTCACAGTTTTAAACGTGGATTTCGACGGTCTGCACACGGGGAAGGAGGCGAACAACCCCGGAACCCAGACGGATACGCACTGGCCAAAACACATTTTATTTACAATTGTCAACGGTTCACAGCCGTCGCGTTTGATAACTTGTGAGTATTTCTGAGTTCGACAACAACTCCTTTTCTTATTCTGGCCACCGGAGCCCGCACCCCCTCCTCCCCCGTTTTCGGAGGGAATCAGATCTGTGGAGTCACCAGAAGAGGTGTAAATCATTTTCGCTGGGAGGATTATCTCCCCATCCCCTCCACTACTGATGCTACTTAAAGGCTGTAAACCACTACTACTACTACTTCCACCTCTGCCACCACCGCCGCCGTTAGAGCTACCACCACTTCCTCTCGAGTTACTCGCGTCTTGGTTGCTGTTCAACAAGTCCCAGCTCAACTTGGACACTTTTTTCAAGTCCAGCCCCGAGGTTGTGGAGACGCTACTCATGGTGCTACTATAATAAGGTAAGTCACTATCTTCATCATCGTAACTGTCACTATCATCTACATCCGATTCGTCTTTATTCAAACTACTAGTAATATCACTGGAAATGAAGGAATCACTAATTTCACTATTATCATAGCTATTACTACTAACGCCCTTAAGACTATTGCTAACGAAACCTCTGGTCGGACTCAGAAAGAGGGATAAGAGTATTATTAAAACAATTAAGAGTAAAACGGAAACTAAGCCTAGGGTCACAAGCTGCCTTTTATTCGGCCTTTCATTACATTGAATATATCTTATGATTAAATGTCTCGCACCTGAGTCGTCATCATCTCCACCACTCTGGTTTTGGTGACTGCTACTAGTATTTACATTGATATGTGTGGCGGTGGCGGACGTAGTTGTTGTTGTTCCGCAGTTGTTAATACGGTTATTTGCTGCCGATTTACAAGAGTTTGTGTTGGGGTTGTTTAAACCTAATGCTTTTCGACTTTCCTAATGCGCTTCCTATGTGAAGCCCTAGTCCACCATTTTGCACTGCGGTTGTGGAAGGGGGAGGAAGAATGGGAGGATTCTTGTTTGTAGTAGTTACGGGCGACGTCTTCGTCGTTGACGACGTTGAGGATGATGTATTTGTTGTTGTCCACCGGGTATTTTCATCCAACATGTCGAGAATGACATTATTATTGTTGTTATGCACTACTATACTAGGTTGTTGTTTCTCGACCATGGATGATGGTAAAGCCAAAGAAGGGGAGTTGGGGTCGTATGAAGAAGCTTCCACGGGCTTCTTCATCTTAGAGGACGAGAAGGGAAACCACTTCCCCCGGGATCCACCGGAACTAAGCTTAATTTTGTTGGGGGTAGTAACACCGGAGTATGCAAAAGGCTCCACGATAGGTCCTTCCAGGAAATGCTTACAGCCTTCCCCTCCCCCTCCGCTGTCATGGTCTATCAACAGGTCTGGTTCCTGTATTCGTGTCATTTGGTAGGGTAGAAATCTCTGCAATTCACACAATCACAAACCAAATTATTACACATTGTTCACTGGTCAACTAAATTAATTTTAACGCTGGACTTTTTAAATTATTTACCAAATCATGAAAACAAATTTTGCATGAAATGTAGTATTCCACTCGCTGATCAATAGTTTTTAGTCCTTGCTATTGCTCTTAACTTTCACTTTAGAACAGAACTTGGCTGTCGTGCAGTTTTTGATGATAATATTTGTATGAAGAGGGAAAATAAGTATACATTCCTTAATCTTCCATGGATGAAAGGCGAATGCCATCATGAATGAATCTCGTTCCTTTCTTTAACTCTGAGCATTACCATCATCATCGTCGTCGTCTGAGCATTATCATTCTCCATCCACCATAGCCACATCACTTCTTTTTATAAAGAGTGTGGTGTGTGGACAAAACTCTTCTTGGAGTGGCTTGCCTACGAGTGAGAATAAGTGACTTCCTCTGGTATGCAGTGTGAACACTTCCCTACACATCGTTTTTTTCTCTCTCTCTTGTATGACCTACAGAGGCAACAATAATACTACCACTACCCTTCCCAGAGTGTTTTTGTGGTGGAGCTGCCAGACAATGTGGAGACTCCTATTTTTAGCTCTTTTTTCTTCCTTCCCTGTTATGTGTGAACTAACTAGGCATTTTCAAACCTTCGGATAATAATGTCTGAAAGAAATATCAACCCCCACTTAACTATCACTTCAACATTTTTTTCCTCTCCTCGTTCTTTTCCTCTCGGATTGAATGATTCATGCCATAGTAAGTATACGTTCCTTCCTTTCATGAAGCCATATTTTCCACAGCGATTATTAATGCGAGAGCACACATCAACTCAACTCAAGAGAAAAAAAAGTACTCACATGGTCAATTATTTAGAAGTAGGGAATTTTGAAGCGTTAAATAAATCCGCAGGAAGGCCAAACACAAATCACACGCATTAGTATGTTTCTCCTCCATTATGATTTCAATTGCCTTTTTTGGATAAGAATTGGATTCCCTGGTCTACAAATATATATGTTATTGTGTGAACTCTGAGCTTCTTTTTTGTTAGGAACACACCTGCGGGATTTTTCGAGGAGGGCTACCATTTCCCCCATTATCATGATCATTGTTATAGGCACATCACACGATAGTAAAATGATGGCTTTATGTGAATTTGACGAAACACTAAACTGTCACTTTCCTTAAAATGCGTTTTGGATGTGAATAGTTGAGATATATCCAATGCGCACTAACAAATAATATTAATAACGCTGCACACCAGTACTTATGCATATATTATTGCTTTGTGCACTAGGCTCTTTCAAACACCAAGTGTTCCGGTCCTTCTCAATGGATTCAACGAAGGTTCTCACACAAATTCATCATCAGTAAGACGGACGAGCAGTATTTTTACTGCATTCCTCAAGAGATTATACATTTTCTTCTCAGTGTGAGTGGAGAATTCAACGGAATAAAAAAGAGTAGTACAAGTCGATTATTGAGGGTCTTGTAGTGAGTCGGAAGATTTCAGGACTTAGGTATAATCTTTCCGAGAATTTAATTCGCGGATTTTCTCGCATTAACGTTGAGTAATTCACTTACTTAAGCTATATTTTGTGATATTTTATGACGATGTGGAAAATTCGAAATTATAGCGACTGATTTCTCTCGGAAGAATACAAATCAGGAGAACTTGGCTTGTCATTTTCCATTTCCCAGAAATGAAATCCTATGAGTAAAAGGATACTAGGCTTTTTCTCGAATCCAAGGTTCATGGATTACCAGAATTCTCTGATTACGTGACTTACTGGACGTGAGGATATACTCGCGTAAGTACCATTTTCCCCCACTAAAGCTTCAAATGTGGGATCTTCTGTAGGTACTTTTGGTATGTACTTACTTCGAGTAAAATTCTTTCTTGCAAGACTCACTCACTCACAGCCACGTACAAGAAAAAACATTTGTTCCATAAAAAGAGTTATCTTCGGATCAGCAAAGATTATTTTAAAAAGTGTTGAGAGGTGACTAATATCAAAACAAAGGGAATCCTTTTTTAATTCCACGATTGCAAATAGGCACATAAGTAGTAAATCACACTGATTTGAATGCAACGCATTGGAATCTGGATGAAAGAATTCCATTTCAATGAAGAGAGATGATCACGTAAGCATATAATATAAGCTATTTATTTACACTTTGAAGAGATTACAAAGTGCACATCCTAAAAATACAGTCGGTCGGAGAGTAAGAAAGTAGAATATACAATCTTGCACATGTAAGGAGGGAATGATTATTATACGGATGACTGCTTTGACACAAGATAAGCCCTTTCCATGTGGCTTCAACAGGAATTAATAAATGTTTCCGACTGAATCAGCTTATTAATGCCTTCAAATAATCCATATATTTTGTGTGAATTCCATCCCCATATCTTGTCAGATTTCATACATGTTCGTTCCTATTAATCCTACAATTTAGAAATGTACGTCTTTTCTTCTAAATATATACACTGACTTACAAAATTCTGGTTTGCGTATCAGTATTCTTTATGTCATCAAGAATTATTGGATAAGGGATTTTTTATGATTAAGTTTACTTCATTTTACCTTATCCTTCAACCATCTACTTAATTCCACATCATTTTGCTAAGGCAACAAGAAAAGATAGACACAGAGTGAGCATATTGTTCATAACATGTTGGAATTCAAGAGCAAGAAGATTGAGCGTTTTACTCTACATCCAATTCCCTTTTTGAATATAGCAAAGCCGAGTAACGTCAAATCCTTCTTGAACATTATGCATGTTCCATGAGGTCTCATCATTCTCTACATCATCAGTTTGTATCTTCTACCAGCAACTCTTTGAGGTGATGAGCGAACTGGCTAAGTTCCGAACCAAAGTACTGAACCATGTTGAAGTTGTCGATGTCGACTTTTTATCTCATCTTGTATAGCAATCAATACAAATCTTCACACTTTTGCCTACACGCATCACCCATTATTATTGACAGAACATTTGGTTGACACTTTTTTACCGTGGTTGGGTTGAGTAAAATAAAAACAGAAAACTCGTTCAAAGAAAAATCTCTTCAACCATGGAAAATTTATCTTTCCGCAATATGATCCATTCAAGTTACAAATCCTTCTACAAAGCTTTCCCCAAGCAGTTCATTTGCAGGGAGATTATTCTAATTTTTCAAAACCACATGCAACATTGCCATCCCGCTTGTTTAGTCATTATTTTATTGCTATACTCACCTCGATCAAAAGAAGACGTAAAAATAATGTTGCTATATCAATACTATACCATATAACTTGCTTGAGCAATGAAGATTTGCGTGGCAGTTTAATTTCCTAAAAAGCCAGATCAATCCGAATTTAACCGGATACAGCTCCTAAAACCGGTGAGTGTTTATGAGATGTCATTCTTGCCAAGATGGTTTTGAGTGCCCATTCGTGAGCGGAATCAGAAGTTTTTATCACTTTGTCCTATTGACTCCTAATAAGCAGCAGCTAAGTTAAGCCTACCAATGAACTTTTACAGTTAAAACTTTGAATCATGACATCTTACTTAATTAATTCCGTCTCCATGAATATTTACAGTCACGAACCAGATTTTGAGTTACCTAATGCACTCGATTAGTTTGGAAACGCGTCAATAATGACTTTCTAAAATATTCTAGAATGAAACGAGATGAAATAAATTGAAATTGCGCTATTTGGAGTATTAGCTTCGCTTATTACAACGCGTGAAATACTGGCGACGAAAATCTGGAATTCGGTTTGGCACCTGCAGAGAACCAAATTTTGCATATATCTAGGCTTCTAATGAATTGCATGCATTTATTATTACTCGTCGTTACTGGTTTCACCTAATGTCCATTCATTTTTTTTGCTTACATGCAAATTACTACTGATGTCCATTCATAGTCGATGAAAAAAGTGAACGTTTGAGAGTCTAGTCAAACACACATGCATCACGATATTGTAATTTCTCTGCGTTGCTCGTCTTGATTCTTAATTGGCGATATGAAATAGATAAGCATGCATGCATGTACTCCTTCATTATCCAAGACTGCTGCTGGTACACTCTTCTGAATGGAGGGTGAAACTTCCCATCACCCAGCCAGTACTTTGGATGATCACCTCTGCTATCATCATTTTCATGGATAATTTATTCACCTACTCTACCCATCGAAATAGCCATATTTATCTATTCTACAGTGAATCCCTGATGAGGGAATGAATGAAAAGGGAGTGCTAGTTTTTTTTCTGCAAAATGCAAATTCATTCCATAAATAAAGCACTCAATGTTTTAACATTAAAACAAAATGTTTGCGAGCCCATATGCACTCGGACGAGGCATGAATGGAGAATTGTTGAGAAAAGAATTGAATGAAAAATTCAAGATTTTTGGTAAACATCATGTTCATGTGGTCCGATTTGACGATGACGACGACGGCATGTACTCTCAGTACAATAAAAAATAGTGTACCACCTAGTCCTGTCGTCCAGGATTTCCTAACCTGTCGCCACCAATTTTAACCTTCATTTCAGCACGGCATCTTATCTTTTCACCTATATTGTTCACTTTTCAGCGTGCTTCGAGAAAACATTTATTTTGCTACTTAGGTGTGCTCACGGTCGCAATGGCATGGATGCATTTCAGATTTAGAGAAGGAAACATGATTTTCTGCCGTGAATATGTTATTCATTTGAGATTGAGATATGAGATTTTATTCGGAGTTTTACAAATCAAAAGTTGTATTTTATTCACCTTTGATCACCTAAAAGTTCAAGGCAAAGTAAATGCATTTAAATTAAAATGGAAAGTTTTCAGGTTTACATACATACATAAGTACTTACGTGTGAGAAAAGTTTAGAAAATTCTGTTATTTTTATCAAAAAATTTATTTTACTACTTTAATCTTTTTGATGGTACATTACTTAGAAATACATGGTTGACGACAGTTGTACAAGCGTACAATTACCAGCTGTACAGCGAATTCTATTATTATTCTTAATGAATGTTTGTTCCCACATTAAAAGGAGAAGAATCCTGGTGGAAGACAATGTATGAATGGAGGACTTACGAATAGCAAAAGTAAAGATAGATACCCATATTCAAATTTTCGAGAGAAAAAATTGCGATGATGATGGAGAGCCATAAAAGCACTAGACAGATCATGTATGAGGGCTAGGTTAACTTGTCAAGCATTTATCATAGAGAAAAATGATGAGGGCGAGATATTTCGCGTCTCCTAACTCTACTCTCTCCCTCTCACTCACGAGGAGGATGAAGATGATCATGATGATGATCATAGTCGTCGTCTTCGTCATTATCTTAAATCCTGAGCAAGTTAAACAGGAGGAGAGGTGGAGTGGAGAAGCAGTACAACATTTTATTTTTAAAAGAGAAGAAGCGCCGGCGCTGCTGCCGAGACTTTTATGGGACAGCAGTACATCCCATACAATACTTTTTTGCGATAATGTGAATATTTGTATTTACGAAGAATATTCTCTTAACCTATTCTGTCCGCTCAAACAATCAAGAAAACATTAATAAAAAAACATTCTCATGCATAGACAGGACTTTGCAAGGAGTGAGTTTGGCAATGTCTTGTCTTGTCCTCTTGTCGCTTGCTCATTCGATACTTCTTTTTTTGTTCGATGGCCAGACTAGGCCTAGTTAAAATGCCTCGTGTAGGTTTTCACTTTTTTACATGGAAAGGTGGACTACAAATTTTTATTCCTAAAATGGCAGTTTTAAAGAATTGTAAGGAGACCTATTTGGCAGAAAATCTTCGACCGAATTCAAGTGAGCAGCCCTTCACTTCTTCAGAGGATGGATGTGGACACTGAAGAATAAATCTGTATGCATAAACTGAAGGCAGATCCTTATCAAAAGACGCATCACCATAATCTTATTCATTCTTGCAGATTTGCAAGTAAAAAAACTCTAGCCATCATTGTCGTCATCGTGATCGTCTCTTCCATTCTGTTTTTTGCGACGCACCCATACGAAAAAAATTGAAAGAAACAATAAGGTGTATACCGATCCCCAATATCAACTTGAATGAGAAAACAACAGTGAAGACAAACCAAGCCGCACCAGCCTCCCTCTCTCTCTGTAGTTGTATCATCCCTAATAGTTTGGAATAAGATATTTAGAGGTGGGGTATTCTGAAGACAGAAAACAAGCCGAGAAGTGTGCACTTAACCTACTCAACATAATCTTGAATGAATAATCTGACCGCGCCATGGCATCATCATTATTATNCCTACTCAACATAATCTTGAATGAATAATCTGACCGCGCCATGGCATCATCATTATTATCATGACGATCAGCATCACCATCATCATTACCCGCAAAAAAAATTAAACGTGCGACTTTTGCTAACACCATTACAAAATGAGGAGTAGTAATAAGTGAACATTTGGCTAGAAGTTTTCGATCGATTTGATTTCTTCCACATATGTCGGTTGGTCGGACGCTCGCATCACAGCAAAAAATCAAATCCAGAAAATCCCCAAGCATCGAGAAATTAACATACATAGTTTAAGAAGCAGCACAACAGCCTTAGATTCACATGTGTGTGTATTCAGATTTTGGAAGCCTATCATTATTACCTGCGAGCAATTCCTCAAGCTATGCTGAATTAGCCGTGTAAAGGACACACTATCTAAATACATCATTCACAGTCTATGAAAAATCTTCTCCATGCAAAAAAAATCACCATCTTTTTCTTTGCCGTCCTTCGTCCAAAAAATACATTCTTGCTCTAGCGCAATCCACCAAACTCCATCCACAATCCAATCCAATCCTCGTCCTTTTTTATAATTAAACGGTGATGTAGACTATAATTGCGGAAGTTAGTGCTTCACCAAAAAAAACCACCTATACAACATTGATAGGTATTATCATCATCACTCGCAAAGCTATATATACCTACCAGTTTTTTTGTAAATCCCTTTTCACGAACCAAAGGGTGATTTTAGGTAGCATTTTGATTGACTGAGTGAGTCCATCATCACAACTTAATTGAGTTTTACTCTAACACATTCACCTTTTTCTCGTTCTGCAAACTTTTTTTATGCGTATTCAATGATCCCTTTTTATGAACGTGATGAATTGAACTGATTGCAATGAGTCCCAGCTCTCTAAGTAGTAGTTTCTTGTATTTGTATTTTATATTTTTCATACATTCGCCTTTCCTAGATTTCATTTTTTACACGACCTCTTAGTTAGTATTTGTCTAGGAATGCAAAAAAAACGAATAGGAAAAAGGGGGAGATGACTGATTGTAAAGCATGAATAAAAATATTGTTGCGATATAGCTGAATTTATTATAATTTAATTCATTCCACTGTAACATGTGATTATCAACATTCCACATGCCATTCACTTTTCAATCTTTTTCTTCTGCGGCAGCTACCGCAACCGCACCAACCTCGGTTATTTTCCTTGATGAACTAAGTCCCTTTTATGTTGTCGGTGTTTCTACTCCACGCTCGCTCCTTTTTCTTGTCATGTAATGCCCTGTATCAAGTCATGTTTTTTCGTTGTAGTAAAAAATTCCTCGCAAGTTAAAGCTACCCGGTATTTACTATCGTGAGCAATCATTCTTCTTTAACTAATAATTACACATCTGGTTCACTTCTCCGTATTTTTTTAATCTTCTTACGTGGTCCAATTCTTTTTGGGTGGTGGTGTGGTGCAGAAACAAAATGTGTGTTTGAGGAGGATGGAAAAAAGGGAGATTTTCTACATTTGCAAAAAAAGGATTTGCCAATGCTTTTTCTCTCAATTTTTTATGGCCGGGAAGCACATGAGCAGTCAGGTGCATAACGAGAGGGAATTGCTGTGTTTTTGGAATCCCATATGCACTACGTCTTTATGGGTGAATGAAGGAAGTGCTTGCACGTGCCAAAGTCATTGTCTGATCTCGTGTTACCCTCCTGTCTTCCGTCAGCCTACGCAACTTTCCATGTGATATTAACATTATGCATGTCTCCAGCGATATTTTTTGCTTTCAAGGACTAGTCACGACATGAATCTATTTTTCAATGAGGGAAGTGTCATGTCATCTTGCAAACATGTTCTCTTAAGGTACGAAAAGAATCTTATAACTACATAAATCTACTTTCATATATGTACTAAAAGAGGTTGCACAAACTCACCTGCCAAAATATGATCCAACATTCAAATGGTGTTTTAGTTCTGATTCATCCAAGAAAAACTTTGGAGCACTCGTAAATGTAGCAAAGATTGCGATTGCACTGGTGATAATGATTTGATCCCACCTCTGGCGCTCTAATAGTGGGTGATTTTTCAAGGGAGAGCGGGGAAACACTTGACAGTCGATCTATTCACTTAAGTCGCTCTTTTATTAAATACGATTATGATTACAGTATCTGCAATAACAGGTTGTTTCATTCTTTGGCTCCTTTAGTGGATTCATTACTTACTCTGAGGTCTGTCGGTGGATGTGGATACAAGAAGACTCACTTGAAGCATAAGAGAAACAGTTATTCCGTGACATGAAATGAGCATTCTCTTCTCCTTCACATAGCCTCGACAGGAGCAGCACCACATCACACAAAATCTTTGTTGTTTTTTTCTCAGCTTCACTTTATTCTTGCTCAGAGTTCAGGAAACAACAAAACTTGGTTGATCGCTTGGTTTGGTGGTTGGTGAATATGCGAGCTGGCTTGCTTACTTACTTCTTCCAAAAAAGGTTGATAGATCATCAACACCATCATCATATTATTATTATCAACCTCCAACACCAACACCACCTTCACAGTGATCACCTTTGTCCAAAAAAGCATGGGGCATGAATAGAAAATCACGACGACGACACCGCTCCGACATACATGTTGTTGTTGATGATGATGTTGTCTTGTCTTGTCTTCTCTCGTTCCGTTTGATCTTCTCCTCTTGCAGAGATGCAATAATAATGCAACAAGCGAGCAACATAAAAGCGATTTTTTGTCTTCCTTTACACGTTCTCCATTTTTCCCTGAAGATTAGTATCGTGTTCTCTTTGTGCTCCTACGACGAACCGACTTTTAGATTATTTTACATATTCTTCTTTCAAATTGATATTGAGTTCGATACTTAATAATGTAATGTAATGTTACATGAAAAATCTCTTTTTTTCTCTCTATGTTTTGGTGTGTGGCAATTTCAGGAGAAACACTACACCTTCGCCACGGAACACGAACAAACGATCAAACGCACGACTACTTTTATCCGATCCTCTGTGTTCGAGCGTCAACTCTCAACTGAGCCGATTGTAAATTTGTGCAGAACAACTCGTTCGCTGCTTCGACCGTTCATACATTTTTTGGAGTCCGCGTTTATGTTGATCTTCTTGCTTTTGCTGCGGCTCCTTCTCCCTTACCTTCTCTTCACTCCTCGTGTGTGTGTGAGTGAGGGAGTGTGTATGTGTTAGAGAGATTTTTTAATGCAGTGGTGTTGTTAGGACCATTGATGAAGTTTGATGGGAAGAATTGAGATAAGCTTTTTCTATAGAAAAAATAGAGGAGGAGGGCGAATTGTGTCTTCTCTGCTTCCCACAATACAAGTGACAAATTATCTTTTTCTTTTCTGTGGCGCCTTCCAAATTGACACTTGTCTTCAGACTGTTTTTTCTCCTCTTCTTGTTTTTCTTCTGTTTGCTTCCCCAAAATGTCATGTACAATTCATTTAGGATGATGAGAGCGAGATGGTGAATACGAGTACGACGAGTCGGAGTAGTAATAGTAGACGTAGTTTCCTTCGTGATGTATTCCTTTGCACACTGATTGAATGCGTATTTAATGTATGCATCCCTGTAACCTTTCCCCACTCACTCCTTAGCGTCCTAGTACTTAATCACGTTCCTCTCAACACCGAAGTTTTTAAAGGGCGTGTGAGTTTTTGTTTCGTAAAAAAATTATTACTAAGCCACAACCACGCTCACTGTTTTTAAGATTCACAACGAGAAAGAAAAAAAGAAAATCTGTCCCATCCCCCGAATTCATAATGCACCTTTCATGTCCTTTAAATTGTGCGTGGTGATGCGTACCAAGCAATTATTGGACATGTTGTCGTAATAAATGTGGAAACCGACGGCATGTTACACCACACTTTATTTCCATGCCCAACCACACGGGTATTTCGAGTGGGACTGATCCTGTTTGAAATGGCAATCCCATCTGGGAGTAAAGAGGACGTGTCCTTTGAACTCAAAGTCTATTTGCTTGCTTGCTCATATGCATATCGCATTCATAAGTATATTTTTATCCCGACCGGATCGGAGCCATTCGTACCCAGCCAATACGCACTTCATTAATATTTATGCTTACTACAGCACTTACGTGACGCATCCGCATTGAAATTTATTGGGAGTTACGAATCAATGACCCAGGTCAAGTGATACACAGAAAAAAATTGGCAAGCTAATTAGGATGACCAATTTGCTACAAGGAAAGGTCTCTTAAAATAAATGTGTCTCTGCCACTATCGTGCTATGCCTTCCTATTGGAGTGACTCCTGATATTTTATCATTCATTGAAAAAATAAGATATGTACCAGTAACAAAACAAAGCACTTGACTCGACTCGAGAGAGAAAAAAAGTTTAGCAAGACATCTACATACTCAGTGAACCACGCCACCATCACCACACACACCGACGTGCCGCCAAGTCGTCGTAGTCTTGGAGTCGCGGTGTGCCAGCTATATTTACTTTGTATACCCTGTCAAGCCTGAGCCAGTGGTATATCTCAGTGGAGGCGGACAGAATGGCAACACTTTTTATCTCCGTTTGTCTCTGTTTCTTCGCCACGATATGCCTATACTAAAAATGTCCATGTGGATATAATGGCATCGTAAAACACTCGGTGTCGGCGGCAGCATTATTTTTTGTCTAAATATTGGCGACTTTTTTTATCCTACTAATCACATCTAATTCCAAAATTAATTTTCCCTCGTACCCCACCATGAGTTGATGGTGACAGTTTTGTATCGTGCGGCAATAATAATTAACTGCAATTAAAAATAATTGCTCAGCTTGTCTGATACGAGGATGATGATGACTTTACGATACATTCACGCGTTCTCACATTCGCGAATTTAGTGCGCCACTCACTCAGTCACTTCATTTTTTTGCTAGTTAGTGCATATCCCTTGCGTGAGGCAATAAATGATTGATTGTGAGCTTGCAAGAGGCCAAAACACTAGGTCACTCTTGTGCAATCAATGAGTGTCTCTTTCCTTCAATGAATGAACTTGAGATAGGAATGTATATTTTTTATGCACAACGTTTTTTCACGATTACTTTCACTCGATTTCGACACTCTCTGAACAGGAATCCATAGCACACGGACAAATCCCATTGAGTCAACAACTGTACTTGCTTATTATTAATATGCTTTCTTCGTCTGGGCTAAAATGTCTTGTTCCTCACTTGGACATGGTTGCAATCAGACTGCTGATGAAGGTGACTGGTTAAACCCAGTAAGTTTAGATAAAAGGCTTAAAAACCTTGTGCTCACCTGCCGTTGTCTTATTTTTCGTCGCGGAGTAGAAGGAACGGCAATCAAAATAGGGAACTTGTCTCAACTGAATGAGCTCAGACAAACTTGTATACTTATGCCCTAGTAAGTAAACGAGTAAAAAAGTATCCATGCGTTTGAGGTGTTCAATGTGGAAAAGGAAACTTCGTTTTGCCTTGCACCATTAGAGAAATAAGTAGTGAAGGAAGCTTCTTTTTTTACTGCAACTCTCTGTCTCAAGCTTGTAATCGAGATGTGCATCGTCCTACTCTTTCATGGTATGACAGTAAAAAGTGATGAGTGATGATAAAGCGATTCATGACTGGTGGCCGATAATCAGATAAACTAAGTAGTTTAGCATGAAAGCATCATCATCATCACTGTAACTCACGAAAGTTGACAAGTTTTCAAAATCTCGGTTTTGGTACATAAACATCAGAATCCTGGTTTCCCATCACATCACTCCACAAAAAGATAAGGTCGCAACGAATCTAATCGTGGGTAAATATATTGTTTGTTTTTGCCAGTTACTCAGTTCGAATGAATCAGATTGCAAAAGCTGCGGAGCTAGCAATAATGCTGGTGTTCGGTTACCTTAAGTTGTGGAGGAATAATATATTTTACACATGAAT
>JAHZNH010001438.1:0-24676 GCA_027744355.1 Tyrannoseira gladiata
TACTTACTCACATTCTCATGTTTTTAAAAATCACTCAAGGAAAATTACATATTTAGCGCGGGGACTGGTTGGTTGGCGATGGTGATGCATTCACGGGAGAAAAAAAAGATGGCTGTGGGGAGTTGGTTTTGGTGCTACCGCTTTTAGGTATGGCTCTGCAGCAGTTTTTGATAAACATCACGTCTACAAAAATCCTTTTGTTTTTATGCCACTATTATCATCTTGAGTGCTTTGTAATTGATTGAGAATGATGTGGAAATGCACACTTTTGAGAAGAAAATTGGACTTGATTGAGAAGAAATTTTAAAGGTAATTTTAAGATTCAAGTGGGTACTTTTTAGTTGGATGGTTTGCAAAGCGTAAAGAAGCGAGTCTTTGTGACGGTAAGTTTTCGTAAAATATGAAAATGACGAATGCAACAACAATTTAGTGTTTTGAGCCGAAGTTGTGGCGAGCGCAAAAGGGGATCGATGGATGTTTTAGCGTAAACGTGGGAAATAAGATGAGGGACGAGTGAGAGGACCCTTTGTGAGAAATTAGGTTAAATCCAATTTTAAAGTACTTTCTAAACGTTTTTCATAAGCTTATTAAAACAGGTACACCCACAAATTAGGAGACAAAAATGTAATTGAGGATTCGAGCCATTTCTTTAGAAGGTCGAGAAAGCAAAAAGAAGTGCAATTCGACACTTGGAGGTGTAAAAAACTATTGTAGTGCAATACTGTGGCTCACAACGGAAAATAATTGGGATTATGAATTTCATCCATTGTACGAAGTGTAAAATATTTGGAAACAAATTAGGGAGAAGAATAAAGAAATGTGAGATTGTGAAAGGATGATGTGAACCTAAAAAAATTTGGGTTGCTCCTGTATTTAGACAATATAAATCACATTCATGCTTTAAAAAATGATTTGGGAAATGAGGTAAATAAATATCGATATTTGTACATTACGTTGATGTTTAAGTAGTGTCGATGGAGGGGTCCATTAGGATTAGAGCAAATTTTTTTATAACATCTCATATTTTTGGCGCTTCATCCGTGCGCTCTGCGCTTTGGTATGCAAGCGAATCATGGAGACGGAGATGGAGAAATGGAGACGATTGAGACCAACTAAAAAACTCATATTAGTCATATTTTGGCAGTTCTTGTCATATGTCATATTCCTAGTCATATTTTGCCCTTTTTGGGGATTTTTTTGTCAGAATTCCTGCGAAATCCCAGAAAAATAGAAAAACTTTGGCAAAATGGCTCTCCAAATGAGCCCTTCTAAAACTTTAATGCTAACAACTTAAAATAGCCATATTACGGGCCAAAAATTATAATTTGCGACAGTACTTTTCTATTGTATTATCGCCAAACCATGTCTAAAACGTCAATTTCCACATTCATTGTAAATATCTGAGTGTATAACCGCTCCACGTTGAGGAACTTTAGATTAATTCCTTTAAACAACTATTTCAACTTCTAATCATCGTTAATTATCTTTGCATGTCAATAAAACACGATGTACTACCATTATTATAATAGTAGCATGAATTATAAGTAATGAAAAAAGTAGAAATCGAAAGAAAAACAATCTAAATATTGACTCATAAAATAGAACCACAACCAAAATATCAACTAATTCCCTTAATGTCACATGATTTTTAGTCATATTTTGCGATTTCTACTCATAATGTAGGATATATTGTAAGTCATATTTTGTCATATTTTGCGAATTTTTAGGTCATACTGTCATACATATTTTGGGCAAAATCATGTCATAAAAAATTTTCTCTAATTATGATTTTACTCATTCATCAAATTCGAAATGCAATCGGAATAATTTACTGTTTGCTTGATTGGTCTAATTAATTGGAGAATCAATAGTAATTATTTTTTATTAGTATCGCACATCGCACCCTAGAAATATCTTCATTGTGGAGATTTCTCATTTTGATTGTACGGTGAGTGTGGCACCAGATCTGTGTCTACTGGGAGTTTTACAGGACAGGGTCATAAATGTATGATGACGTTTAAATTGTTTCTTATGCATTAGCATAAGCGAACTTTCATGAAGACCTAATAATATGGGAAAACTTGTCAGTACTGTGAAGACTTCCAACCCTCGATTTCATGGCCACCTTTACTAAACTCCGAATTTTCTCGGGATAGCTAAAGAAACTCTGCTGCAAAAACTGTTTTCCCCTGTAATTTCTTACCACTGTTTCCACACTTTCCCATTCGATTGAAGATAAATATTTTTGTATCAGGGAAAGAATGCAATATCCTCCTATTTAACACCGCATAACTCACTGAATATTTCAGTGTGATTGCTATCATCATCTTCATTTACACTTAGACGATGGGAATTCACAGGGGAATAGATATCAAGAAAAAAAAGTAGATGACGACGGCATCGAATGCATCTAATTCTCTCTTTCGGTCCACCACGCCAAGTTATAAAGGGGAAGATTGCTGACTCATTGAAACTCATCACTTGAGATAGGGCAGCTTAAACTCTACCTTATAACTTTCATATCTCCGACTGTCATTCAGAGACTCATCATCATCTCATCTCATCTCTCTTACACGGCCAAAATATGTAGTGAGTAGTAGTAGTAGTAGCACCGTACATCATGTCATGTCATTCATTTTTTCAAGTATTGAAAGAGACTGCCAATTTTCTCGCTTTTACAGAAAAAAAGGTTGCTCTCATGAATTCCTCAAACAATCACAATCAAGAAAGTCGACACGAAGCGAAATAGGTATGCTCTGTCGTGAATGCGGCAATTTCAGATTAACATCTTTCATTCGGGCGGGAGGAAAATATGTTGACCGTAAAAAAATTAGCGTGCCTTAATGCTATTACTTAATACATATTTTTTTAGAAAAATGAAATACGTATAATCTAATACCCATTCTTGGGAATCACTTTGCGATGGATGGGATGGCAGTCATTTTTTAAGTGAGCGCACTTATCGTGAATAACATGCCGATGCTGGTTTTAAAATATTTGTCGTACACTTTACCTTTTACGAGTTTGTTGGTTTGCTGAAGATTGTGGATGTACGGACGCCCGATGCAATGCGATGGTATGGTGGTGGGGGATGGATGGGGTAGGGGGTAGTGTGCTCTACGCTTTTTCAGACAAGCCATGATCACTCCTTGAAAACGTCAAATCATTCCATTTAGATCAATACAAACGATAAAGCCATAATTTTTTCGATGGAATTCAGGTAAAAAAACAAGCAAAGAGACGGTGAGTTGTAATGCATTGCATTGCATCTTTGCATCTCGCTCGGATATATATTTTTTCAGCTGAGTTTATGAAACCCAGAAAACAATGCGTTTTGTCGTGAGGTTGATGTTGAATCTGATGATGATGATGAAGAAATCCCTGTGCATGATGTAAATACCGCGGAGTTGTATGGAAAGAGTTGGATTGGATTGCAGAGGAAAATTCTTGCGTTGCGTTGGGTTGCGCTAGCGGTTTTTGTTTTCGAAGTGGAGAGTTTGCTGACATGTGCCTTTTACAAAAAGTGACAATAGCCCGTAGCCCATTAGTGTTTTTATAATGGAGGATTCACCAGTATTATCTTGATTGTTGACTTAATCTTAAAATGACAAACTTTGCGGTCTGGGCTTAATCTTTGGTAATCCTTTTTCCTGGAATAAAATACTCCTTGCATGTCAAGATAATATCATTAGGAGGAGGAGGAGGAAAAAATCTGCATTGAATTTGAAGTGAAGCAAGGGAAAGCTTGAGGATAATCATCATTTGAATGGAATTTCAACTTGAAATGCAATGCAACGCAATACTCATTCTTTATGGTCATTTTTACGAGAGCGGAATTGTGAAATTCGCACAAGAAATTGCAGACGCGATTTTCTAACAAACTCTGTTTTCATCCAACCAATTATTTAATTCAGATTGCTCATTCCGTGCTACAGCTCTTGATATTAATCATGAGCACTCTCCAAATTCTTAATTCATCCCCCCAAATAAAAATTCGATACGTTTCCCATCCGCCATTCATTCATCTGTAGCTTGGGCTTAGGCTGTACACCTCATGGGGGAAAAGGCATTAGGTAAACCACAAAATCTGATTTTCGTGTACTCCGCAAAGGAAAAGCAGATCATAAATAGGATTGTCAACATTAGCATCAAGGAAAACGAAAACCAACCACAACATCATCAAAATCTTTTTCCCTCTTAAATAAATATATCCTTTTTGTGAGCACTGAGCAGGTCGTAAGCATGTCCGCACGCACGTCAATAATATAACACGAGGAGAAAAAGTGGATAGATGGGTTGTTCCAGTGGGACCCTTTTCTGTTTCATGAGCTTAAAGGATTACAGCCAAGGATTACGTCCGTTTCGTTGTGAAATAAAATATTAGATGATTAGTTCTTTATTTCCCTTTGTACACTTTTACATGCAATCATAATGAATTTGGTAATATGAGCTTGAGCTCATACCAGTTCCTACAATAAAGTTCACAATGCAATAGGCCAATGACGACGTTATCGAATCTTCGGGGCTGTGGTTTCGAGATTCAGATGGTTTGGAACTTTTTGAAGCTGTGAAATCGTTCGAAATGCCATTTGGTGGCTCAAAATGTTATGAATTTCGAAAAAAGCTAATGTTCAATTTAAAATGGTATTTAAATCAACGCAGTTCCTGTTAGCCCAAATTTGTGATGTATAATCTACGTAACATGAAATTCCAATTTGGTTGATTAATTTGAATCAGGCATCGAACAAGCTCATCAGACCGCGTTCTATGTATTTAAATACGATAACTTATTGGATGGCGAATAGTACCGACCTGCATCCTGCATCGGTAAACACTGCTGATTATTTATTACCCTGTGCATTTAAGCATACTTGATTACGTATTTCATGTCTGCATTTCCCCTCGTGTGCTTAAATATCCTACTAATTTTTCCACCAGTTAATTTTTAATAGATCCGAGCTCACTTTCATGCTTTCCTCCTCCTTGTTTTCATTACCTTCTTCCATGTTTTACAAATGTTCCTAAATAAACACTTTAAAAAGGTTTAGTGAGATATGATGAAGTTTCTTGCACTTCATCTTTTTTCCCTTTTCAAGCAATCATCATCCAATATCCAATCGCTTCAGTAGATTGAGTAGATATCATTGAAAATCATCAATAATAATGCTCACTTGAGAAGGCAGATTTTTATTTTTCTTTGGAACCCAGAACCCACATCACATCACATTTCACCTCTATTAAAAGGCTCATTTCATCCATCAACAATCTACGGTCTATATATATTTCTCGATTCTCAAATGAAAGTTTATTGTGCTTCCCAAATACATAAATACACCACTTACTTATCCCCAACTAAATAACTTAAGAAGCATGAGGCAAGAAGAAGGTGGAAGGTGGTTGTGGTTGTTTACTATTTGCTTTATTTACCTCTTGAAAAAAGTACTTGAAACGATTGATTTTTGTTGATTTGCTGATTTCTCTTCACATTCTCATCTCAGATCTTGAACTATTCCTCCAACCAATCCATCCTTTTTAGAAGAAAAGGGCTCGACAAAAAAATCGTTTTTGAGTGGAGCACCGTCATCGAATATTTTGACGAAGCCTTTTTGCCTACACACTCTCGCTCCTCTGTAGTAAGTACTTCCCACTCGGGAAAAAAGGAACTCAACTCAACTCAAGCAAAGCGAAGCGAAGCAACTACTTAAAAATCAATAATAGCAATAATCAAAATATTTTGCTTCTCTCGTCTGCCCCTCCATTGTATTCTAATATTGTTCGCCGTGCATTCTTCCTCAGGATACGTACGATAGGAAGCTGAATGCTGCTGTGATGTGGTGGGATGCGTTGGAGGATGAGAAGATGAGTGTATTGACAAATAGCCAGAAAAATGTATGTACTTATCCCTATCAACATTCCATTCATTTGAAGATGCTGAGAGGATGACTTCTCACAGCATCTTAGTGATTTAAAAAAGAATGCTGATGCTGATGATGTGCCAACGACTTTTCCCCATCATTGAAGAAAGAAATTATTCTAAGCAGTTTTCCATACAAGCACACAACTCACTCGGAAATTGAAGTGGGAGGATGAGGATGGCACTCAAAGTATTTTGTTAGAAATAAATTATCCCAAGCATGGAATTTTTTTACGGTTTGCTTTGACCAAAAAATTGGAATTTAAGTGCATATTTTGCTGTATTCAATCTATAATGTATTGGCTGCCTTATTACCGGTGTAAGACCTTGCGTTATTTATGAAATAGATTCAAAATTCGTGTTTATGTACATACATTCAAGATTGTTCCTTTTTGTTGATTCTGACGGTCTTTGGTAATTTAATCTGTACTCTGCAGTCTCCAGTTTAGGTAGGTTAGGTAATAACAATAAAATATCGGCGTGATATTAAATTATTATAGGCAAGGGGCAACTTGCGACTTGTTAGTTGATCTCACTGAATCTTTGACTCTTTAAGGAAGCTTTTTTAACATGCTGTTTTTGTAATAGTTACATAGTTAAAAATTATGCTCCTGCATACCCAATGATGTTTAACACTGCTCTGGCTGAAAGTCCTTTGCCTGCGTATTCAGATTTTATAACCTGTGTTACCTTCAAATGTTTGGGGATACGAATAAAAACAATTACACTGACAATCATCATGATGAAGGCATTAAACTACCTCCACAGGTGTTTCATCTGTCACTGGTTAAAGATATATGATAAATACATAGATTATGACTAATTATCAAATTGAATCCCCTGAAAATGAAATACTTCTTACAATAATTTTCACGCCCAATGAATACACCAGGAATGGTTTGATTGACTTGCGCCTATGTAATCAAATCTCTCCGATAAATATTTCTGGGAGGTCTACCCGATGTTGCATTATTTGTTCCTCCTTGTAAAATTACTGACACCTTATCGGGGAGATGCTAAGCACACCTGTGCTCTTTATTGTGTGGCCATAATTACAGAATAATTTGTCGAGTCACCCGCTTGGCCGCACCAGAATATCGCGTTTTGAATAAGCTACCCAAACATTTAATATACAAGCCTCCGTTCGCCACTGCAAAAACATTTCAACCGTAGTCGACTGAAGGAAGGATTTAAAGTTTTTTTTAACACATGCGATGATAAAGCCGAGTATTGAAATCTAGCTATTCACTGTTTGAAAATGATACACTGTCAATATTACAATGAGCTTTGAGGATGATATCATAATTTGTTCCCTTTGATTACTTATATTCCATTACAAATCTAAATCTTGACAGGAGTAGTGATCGGTTAAGTGGTTGATGGTTTTTTTGGTCGGTAACCTGCCTTGGCCTGTGAGGGCTTTTCTCAGTAAGTTTTATTATTTTTTCTTGAGAGTACCACACCACACCATACCAATCCAAATCCAATACCAATATTTTTAGATTGGGTGTGAAAAGAGGATGTGGGGAATATAAACGTAAACAACAAGTGCTTTCTTTTCCTAGTGGATGTCAAGTCACCATCATCATCACGTCATATCACATCACAATGCATTAGTACTTATCTTGATTTGATGCTCTTTTCATTTTTGGGAGTCCATAAATAGAGGTCGATAATTCTCAAGATGTTAATAAGGCATCACTAACTCACTCACTCCATCGGTGAATGGTAACACTTGAGAAGGTGTAGGAATCGCGGTGAACAATGGATGCCCCAGCCACACAGCTTCAATAAGTAAGTGGTAGACCAGTTGCCAGTTTTTATTGGGGGAAAAAAGAGGTGAGATGAAAGTAGCGATAATTTTTTAAGGAGGGATGAGTGAAAAAAAGTAACATCTGTTTCACTCTTTGAAGCACGCTTGACGGGCTGGAGATCCCGAATCGAAAGACTCATTTTCATATTGTTCTGTAAGCGATATCATATTAATATTCATTATTTCATGAATGGACTCGTATGAACTTAAGAATGGTGCACTGATGAAAATCATATTGTATTCATGAAAGGAGGTCCCCCAATTAAAGCGAGTGTGTGAGTGAGAAGAGCTTTTGAATCGATTCTTCTTGGCTTTTTTGTACTTACTACCTTTTTTCTCGGATGGAGTAAGTAATAATAATTTATTGTTTGGTTTGACTCACATGATGACAAGGAAGGAGTGAGAGAGAAAAAATATGATGATGATGGGATTAGAATTTCATTTAGTATCTATAATAGCGAGCAGAGGCTGATGCCTGCTCTGGGGCGACGGAGGATGAGGGGACAGCAGAGGATGCAGTGGAGTTGCTCTCATCCTCGGATCTTCCGGGAACTGGGATGGGGCTCAACATGGGGTCAGGCAGGTTAGCACCGAACACGTTGAAGGAGGTGGTGAAGATGGTCTGGAGGAAGTCGTGAACTCCGTTCATCAAATTAGGCATGACTCTAACGATGGGTCCGAAAACTCGTTGGGTGATTCCACTCTCCTCAGCTTGGCGAGTGAGGACCAAGATGCTGTCGATGGCCTCGTTCACTGAGGAGGGGACGCGAACTTCGTTCCTCCTGATGAGACGCAGGGTTTCGGTGAATTGGTTGGGCAGATCCAGGAGGAGAAGACGGGGCATGTAGGCAACGATTCCGGTGAGGTCAACGGAGCTCGTCACGATCGCTCGGGTGAGTTGAGCTGGAAATCAGAGTTGCAGTTATGACATTGGGATTCAGTGAATTTGTAACCAATGACGCCCAATTAGCAAATAAGTAAGACTTACCGAATGCCCTTGTGTTGTTCAACCCAGCGTTCCTCATGGTCTCGGAGAGTCCGCTGAGGACGACAACCATGTTGTTGGAGAAGCGCTCGTTGGCTCCATTCACGGCTTGACGGATTTGCTCAGTCCAGTGCTCTTGGGGTTGAAGGGTTGGAACAGCTCCTGCTGGTGGCGCTGCTGGGGGATTCTGACGCCCCTTATCCTCCTCAAGAATGGGTGCATTTTCTTCAGCCTACAGGATACAAATTTCACGAGATATTAGACTGACTTCAGTTTGATGAAAAATTCTGATTTTTTTAGAAAACTGGAAAATCAATTTCAGTGTTCGGAATATTTCCTACATGGGCGATCGCCGCCAGCAGCAAAATAGCCAAATATTTGGAGGACAGCATTTTTGTTGCGGTTAATTTGTGCTCTGTTCTCTTCACCGGAAAACACTTCAAACTCAACTAACAAAATGAGGCTGGAAGGACCTAGAAGTCTTTTTTTATTTATAGACCCGCCGAAAAAAAAACTTCCCAGCTCATTAGAGTACGTTATCCAGTGACAATTTTCCTTCCTTCAGGATACATTATCAACACCTCACATACGTTCGGGAACAATGGAGAAACATACATGCATATTTCGTGCTCTATTTCTGGTGGGTGCACATGCCATGAAATTTTCATGAGGGAAGGAAAAAACGCATACCCAATCTCTCAGCATTAATGTAATTTCTTCGCTTAATTCTTCTTCCAATTTTTTTGCTTTGAGTTGCCCAGCTCACAATCTTTGTGGACATGGATAATCGGTAAATTAAGCGACACATGTCTCAATTACAGAGCGTTGATTCAACCAACCCCATGTACCTAATTAGGAGCAACGCCCTATAATCACTTTTAAACGTTTTCCCGTCGACGTCTACCACACCTTTCGGAACAGATTTGCATTTATACAATTAGGTAGTTATTGTTTCGTAACTCATTAAAGTACGTACTTATTGCCTCAGTCGGACGATTTACAAATCAATGCAGTAGCGATGATGACTCTGCCTGACTTCATGAATCCAGTACTATCTATTTACATTAATACAGCATCCAGGTGGAAAATCGCAAAATTTCTGGCGCGAAACTTAAACTGTCTTCAATTTGTGTATAATTTATTATAATGATTACTACTCCAACGTTGGTAAATATTCTAAAATCATTTTCGAAACTCAGTGATAATTTTACAAAGGCCGGTATCGATACGCCGAAATCTGATTCATATGTTATTTCCATTTGAATGTAGTAAATGCTACACGGCTTCCATCTTGTATCACAAATGCCTACTTTTACAAGTAGAATCCCCACCCCATCCCAACCAGAGTCAGACACCCTGGCAATAATGAATCCTTACACTAATTTTTTTGCCTAGTCCTTAAAATTCAAAAAATATCCAGATTTTATAGTCACCTTTTAGTGGAATTATTAATGCTCAATTCTAGTATTCCTACTTAATTAAGAACTGCGTCCTCAAGATTTAAACGCTGATGATTTTTTGCAGCTAGTTGGAATTTGGAATGTATTACTCTCATGCGCTTTGTTAAAGTTTTTGATTTCTTGGAGATACGGTAGCTTCTGGAATGGTAAAAATTGAATAAAACTTTAAATATTTTCTTGGGGTACACGGTAAAACTTCACCCCGTCTGAGATAAGATTGACACCTCAATCAACATAAAAATGTAGGAGTTTTACGATGTGGCAAAGTTACAAACGTACTTGATTACTTGATGCTTAAAAATGCTCCATGCTGAGTACTCCTGCTTCGATATCATCTTATTTCACAGTCGCAGAACAAGAATTAGTGCATTCTTCTTCTACTTCAGCCCTTCCCCGTACCCAATGACCCCGAAATATGCAGAAAATATTATTGAGGACTTTATTATTTCTTGTTTGCAAAAAAAATTAATAAGCGTGTCTTTTTTACTTGAATTTGATAAGAAGAATGAATTGTTTAATATTTCTGTTTTCAGCTCATTTGAGTTCATCTTCTCTTCAGAGAAGGTTTTTATTGCTTATTAATCCCTTTATCAACTTCTGGAAGTACACAAGTTTTACAGCTCATTGAGTAAAGTACCACCAGCACAACTTCTACAAAACCGCACAATTAATCTAAGGCGAGGTCGGAATCCACACGATCGCGAGAAATCTAAAAGATGATAATGGAGTTCAGCACAAATATGCAAATATTAATTTGTAAACAAGTGCCGCACTACTATCTGATCAGCGCTGGTTGCAGCATTTCAGTTTCCACTCCTGCAAAAAAAAAAGCTCGTGCGTTTTTTTCACCTCCGGGAATCAAGTTCATTGATAAAAATCAAATACATGCTAAGTACTATTGTACTACTCTATTCATACATTTTTTTTGTTGAGCAACTGAACTGATTAGTCTGGGTGATGAGCTCATCGACAATTAAAACGATATTCTCATTGTCAGTGCAGTGAGTGATCTCACCACCCGAATCTCCAATCGTCTTCCATTCCAGCTCAGCTCAGCTTTCAATTCCAAGCTTAGCTCATGAAACAAATTTGATCGTGATACTGGCTAATGTGGTGCTGCCACTAGTACTTAATGATGCCATTTAAATTAAAAAGAAGCATGAACCAAGAATTTTCCAATTTATTGAAAGCGAGCAAGGCACTTCGTTTTTGCTACGGCACTGAATTGTAGGCTGGCGCTGAATGCCTAAGGATTTCGATATCTCATCGAACATCTATATTAATACTCATACTACTCATCCCTTCCTTGTTCTTCAACCAAAAAAAATCAAGAAGGATAGGAACAGAATCCTCTTCACATGACTAAAGATTGATTTCAGCGGACTTACTATAAGCATCAGAATTGCTCTTGCTACCGCAACCGAATAAAATATCATGGGGCAGCTAGTAGTTTCATTGTAGCTGGAAATGTTTGCATGCCTTCCCTTGGGAACCTGAATGGAGCCAAATCTTCGACGAAAGATAAGTAAGGCGTCATGGAGCGCACGGTTATAAAAGTTTTATGATTCTGGCTACGACTGGAACATCTAGATTGAGACGATACAAACATGACAGTTAAAGGTTAGGTTGGAGTGCAATTCGTGTGAACTCAACCTCTGAGCCTCAAGCACGGTTGCAGCAGGCAACTTCATGTTCATACTGAATAACCTCCGGTCACGATGATCCGCTCCGCTCAGTTTCAACTTGCCGTTGCTCTGGAACTTTACTTTTGTTTTGAATTCCATGAAATTAAAGTTTATCTCTCATTGGAGCATGACATCCTTCATTTTTCCATGCGATCGCGTACCTTTGCTGCAATCTGCAATGAGAAGCGTAGAATACGGAATGCATTAAAAAATTAAACTAAACTTTACAGTTCTCTTCTTGCATGGGAACCTTCTAGCGATTGATCGAGGCAAGTTCATGAGCGATGAGCGTCACGCAATTAAAGGAGTGCGATGATAAGGAGTAAAAGATATTTACGGTATTTACGTTCCTGCTGCCGCTAACCCATGGGAAAATCTTACGCACTTTAAATGCACTCATGCAGGTTCAGGTTGGTGAATGCTCATGCTAAATAATGATTCTGCAGTCTACACTTCTTGGCAATGTTGTTTATTTTGCCTTGAACGGAGAAGCTGAACTGATGATGCCTAAGTAAGTATTTTGCAGAAACCTGGATTTAACTCTTTATGCTTGCATCACTCCTTCGCATTGAATCTTCTTTACCGTTATCGTCACGATGCGATACGATATACGATGCAAGGTATATTTTAGCACGTGAGGTCTGCATATCTGGAGTTCCACTTATAGTATGGCTTGGAGGGAACAAACCTTCCTCCCACTGATATTTTTACTCTGCTCCAATTGTGTATCAGCGAATGTACTTATTTAATACCTGGATGGAACTATATCTGATGATAATGCTGACGGTAAATTCTTGGGAGTACTGATGTTATGCAGTTTCATTGATACAATCGTTATCCGCATTTTTTCCATTGGTGTTCCATAAATAGCGTAAGGTGGTTTAACTTTCTGCTTCAGTAGTCATTTAGATTTGCATCCCGCTAGATTATAGAAAATTGGAACGGGGAGGAATTGAAACCGAATTAGAGATGAGGCGTAAGTTTCGTTTGCAGTCCTTAATTGTTTAATAATAACTTATCATTACCATCATTATGTTTTGAATTGTACTGATTGAGCGATTTCGTTTTCCAGTTTTCTTTGTTTCGATCCTTGTGCTGGGATTGCAAGGATCAGTTTACGCTGGAGAAGGTAAATGCAGAGTTTTGCAAGCTCTCGAGTTAAATGTAAATTGTAATGATTTAAAAATATATACTCCTTCCTGGTTACAGATAATTTCGCCGCTGTGCCTGGAACCGGGTGGACCGACATCAGTCAGTTACAGTCAACCTGCTCCGTGCCCGGATATTTTGTGAATCCATCGGACTGTTCAAAATTTTATGTGTGTGTGGATCACAGTACCCCAGAAAAGAGTTTGTTGCTCCGGTATGACTTCGACTGTCCCGCCAGTTTAGCATTTGATGAGTCCACTAGTAACTGCAACTACCCTGGTCCTAGCGGTTGTGTTGAAAGTGGAGGTACTGGAGGTGGCTGGGGATCTGGAAATGGTGGATGGGGCTGGTCCCAAAATCAAAATCCCAGCATTTTCCAGAGCACCGCCACGGTTCAAAGATATCCAACCGCTTGGGGTGCAGCAACCGCCGCCATTGGCGGGAGACAGACAATAATCACCAGTAGACAACCTGCCACTAGTGGAGGAACCATTGTTCGTGTGACACCAGCTCCTCCAGTGGCATCCAATCCAAGAGTGAACATTCCAACCACCACGATTGTCCAGATTCCTTCAACTCAATGGGAGAGTCAAAGGATAGTTCCAGTGAGTCACCAAGTGTACCAGAACGCCAAAACATCTGATGGTAGAGGCTGGTCGCATTCCACGAGGGTTGAGGGTGCCGTTCTCCAGAGTACGGTGACTCCCACACCGCAAACCAGAGTAACTTGGGGAGCGACCAGAGTACAACTCCCAGTTCAGACCACTGTTTACCAAGCTTCACGAGTGACTCCAGTTCCACAAGCGCAATGGGAAGTGCCTCAGTCATTCCCCGTGCAACAAACCACGATAGTGCGGCAGCCTTCCGGAGGATGGGGATCATCTCGGGTGACGGTGACACCATCGCCCACGCCAGTCCCGGCAAATCCCTCAGTCTTCTACACAGTTACCGCACGTCCCATAACTTTCCAGAGTACTCCAGTGCCTCCCACACCCGCTCCCGGATTTCAAGCTGCTAGGGTCACCCAAACCTCTCACGCCACATCTGGAGTTATCTTCCAGAGTGCCAGAGTCACCCCCACTCCACAGCCCGCCATCAACTGGCAGACTGTCCGTGTTACCCCACAACCTTCAAAATCCGTAACTGTGGTCCAATCAAGTAATAATCCCGTCGCTTCCAATCCTTCACTCCAAATCCCTCCTCCACCAGAGGGATGGTCGAACGTCAGACTCACTCAGCTTCCCTCAGGCTACATCTGGCAAAGCAATCCTTCCTCAGGAGGTGGTCAATCTGGCCAGGGTGTTATTGTATCCACTCAGTCTCCTCCCGTTCTATCCCAATCCTCCGGAGGCGGTGGGACTCTCCAATCATCAAACTTTGGAATTGTTCAGCAAGTCATCAATGAGCAGGAACAGGCTGCCGCTGGAGGAAAATCCCACATCCAACTGATCTACGAGACTAAGGAGAGGCAGCAGCAAGGTCCCGTACTCCAGTATCCACAACAACAACAGCCCGTTGTCCAATATCAGCAGCAGACCCTAATCCAGAGTCAGAACAATGCCAATAATCAGCTCCAGCAAGCCCAAGTCAACGACCCCTCCAATCCAGTGTACCAACTTGTGACATCACGAGATTCTCCCGCGACCAAGGGAAGAATCATCGTGTTGTTTGCCCCATACTCGGGCACATCTAAGAGGGAGGCTCCAATCGTAGAAGTGGAGGTTGAGGAAGCCAGCAACGAGGGCAATAGCAAATAAAATGATGGTTTTTGATTTACATTTACGCTAATATTCTAATTTTTAACCTAACCAATACTAACCCATCTTAATTTACAAGTGTCAATTGCCTACAATTAATACTCACAAAAAACCGATAATTTTGTTTTTGATCTTGTGATTCCTTTTTCATGATTCATTTCTCTATTTTTACTAACATTCCAATTTACTAACATTTTTTCTACTAATTTGTTTCATTAACACAACTGCTTCGTACGATTGTCCTTTGTAGAATATTGCTTTGTCTTCCTTCAGTAATTTATTCATCTTCTTTAATCGACTTCTCAAGCTTTGATGCTATTAATGCGTGACACCACAACCAATCTGCAAAGTTAATAATTACAAAATCATGAATCCCATGTCATGAGTTATAGTCATGAAAACCTTTTTACAACTCGCATCTTCTCCTCAAAGTTCTATTTCTTTCCTTGTGCGCTTCGGTAGAGCTTTCCAAATGTAACATGTACCCCTCTCGAAGAAATAAAAAGTGAAAAATGTTGACGATCGAATGAGTGTACGTGTGACCTATGTATGCATCTTCTGGCCTAAATAGTAAATGGATATTCATTGCCGAGTGGAGTATAAACCTACTTACCATTTTTTTCCATCTTTATCCTACCGGATGATAAATATTTGTACTTTCAGGAGCATTTAACATTCCATTTAATTCATGGGAGCGAAATGAGTTTACCGTGTCGTACTAACACGTCGAATTATCCAGTCTTCTAAAAAAATCCCAAGGTTTTTCTAGTGAGTGAGAAGATGGAAGGGGCATGCGATTGCGATTGGTATTCATATAGGGAAGTGTAAACTGCGAGAGTGGCTTTTTCCCATAACGCATTCAAGTCATCTGTAGTTTTATAAGCCGTCTCTAGTAATGGCTTTAATGGGGTGTAGGTAGGTAGGTAGATAAGCGAGCGAAACTTGCTCCGATGAGCCAAGGTGGATCGCAAAAACATACAAGATAAAGATATTCAAGTCAGTAAAGCACATTTAAGGTATGATCCGCATAATACAGTCCAGTTCTTTCTGCGTGTGAGATGATGCTTCCGGTTTTCACGAAAAACTTGTTCCACAAAAATATTTGGAGTGGGATAAATAGTTACTTCCGTTAGTTGTATAATTCGTTTGAAATCCACAACCTCAGAGGAAACCTCATGGGAATAGGCTGACTGCTTCAAAACAATGAAATGAGCTGGAAAATGTTTTTATTATTAATGGCTAATGATCCCTAATGGATTCTGCATGAATAAATTATGAATGAATTTATTTATTTCACGCCACACCACATCGCCTTCAGTTTACCTAGCATGCGTGAATCCATCATTCATTAATAACTTCAAATGGCAATGATACGCAGATAAAAACAAGTACTTAAAAGCAAGGAGGTAGGCAGGGCAAATCTCCGTGTAATTGTATTTAAGACAGTAAATAATTCAACTTTAATGAGTCTGCTGGCTGGAATGTTAATGGTCATTGATCGCCTGGAACAAGATTCCCATTTGCTCGCGTGGGTAAGAACAAAACGATATTTGCAATTCAACGCAACTTTAAATGCATTCAAGTAGTGGTGCAAATGTAAAGGTCGGTTTTTATGGTAGAAATCATTGTCATATGACCACTTGTGAAACATAAGTTTTAAACCTGTAAAGCAAATTCGATGTTTTCCACTTCATAGTTTGGATACACACGTATGGATGGACGTATGTTTATTTGCCTTCTAAAGCACTAAAAATAAAAACGTGGTTGACCCATGCTTGGAATTCTAATGCCATTATCAGTTACAATAGTGTTAATGACTTCTCGAAACCTTCACAAATTTAAATGTAAGCGATTTGTCGGTCATTGGCACACGTTTATGATTCGTGAGAAGGGGAAACTGTTTTCGCATTCCTACACCTCAAATAGTATTTTTAAGTATTTGGTGGAGGAGCCGTCCGCAATTTAGATCAATTAGCACAATCGCTCAATTTTGCACCCGAGTACATTTCACGATATTGAACCTGAAGCTCTCATGTAAGCATTTGATGCCGATCACTTGCTAATATCATTAGCGCACGAAAGTGAATACTTACAGATAGTCTTCTTCTGTTAGAATGTTGCAAACTAATGTATCTATATATGCAAGTATTCATAAACCAAGCAAGCAAGCCATTTATACGTTTCTCAAAGGCTTCATCCTTAAAAATGGTGTCGATCGTGATCAATATCGGACAAGTCCCATAAAAGCTTGGGAGTCGATATCACTTCCTTCTCCGAAGTCATAAATGAAAATGCGGGTCACAAAAGGTGCTAATTTCCTCCATCCGCCTCTGACTCAGGTACGAAGGAGAAAGGATTAAATCAACAATGAATAAATTTCTTTTTCCCTTTTCCTTCCCCTGCATCTCCGATTCTTTAGTCAACATTTCTTCCTCGTGTAGATAGATACCTAGTAACAATTGATCCCGGCATGAAGATGCCGACACTGCGAATACTACTGTTTGGAACATCAATCCTCCTATTTTCTCCTGGAAGCTCTCCATCGAAAGTGCATTATTATCCTGAGTGGACTCCAGTTAGGAATAATGAAGCAAATAGGCAAGTTCAGTACATTTCCACGTACCGGCAAACCTATCCCATTAGTAATTCTTATCGGCACCAGTTTCCGTCTCGGAACGCTGGGCACTTCACAAAAGGTCAGAATCTGCCACCACCGCAAGAAAGAGTGATAGTTCCAGCGCCGAAGCCACGCCACGACTCCGAGTTCAATGAACGACTCGGCTTCAGCCAACTTTCGTCTCTGTTACCGACCTCAATTTTATCGTCCTCACGACCGCAACCGGAAGACGCAGAAAATGCGATTGAGCCAAGTAACTATGGTAACCATGGACAGGGAGCGCCTTCTCATGGAGGGGCTGAGGGAAGTCGCTTGAATTTTCTAGACAATATTCGACAGGCATTGAAACACTCTGGAGATTCGACAAGTTCCCAAGGTGACAACGATTCTTATTTACCATCCAACTCGGAAAGTTCACAAGGATATGGCTATGCCGGAAGTGGACAAGCAGTGGACCAGGATGCGGTTAGCGACTCCACTGGAGGTCTTCTTTCCAACTTGAATGTTATCAAGAATATTCGACAAGCATTGAAGACAACTCAAGGCTCCGAAGGTTCAGCTGCTGATAGTTATCTCCCTTCTAACTCGCAACAGTCTGGAGGTGAACAAGGTTATGGATACGCAGGAAGTGGGCAAGCAACAAACCAGGATGTAGCTGGTGACTCCTCATCGTCGAGTGGCCTACTTTCCAACTTGGATGTTATCAAAAATATTCGGCAAGCTTTGAAGTCATCCCAAGGACCTCAACATTCTGGAGCTGATTCTTATCTCCCATCTGAATCAAATTCAGAAGGTCAACATGGTTCTGGGTATTCTGGAGGTGGCCAGGCAATGAACCACAATGGAAATGGAGAGTCTTCTGGAACGCGTGGCATACTTCCCAACTTAAATGTTCTTAAAAATATTCGGGAAGCACTGAAATCGACTTCGGGGCAAACTGAGAATTCTGGAGCCGACTCTTATCTGCAGTCGTCTTCGCAAAATACGAATGAAGATGGTTACGGATATTCTGAAACCGGTCAAGGAAGCGGTGATTCATTCAAAGAAGGCGGCTTACTTTCCAACCTAAATGTCTTCAAAAATCTTCGGCAAGCATTGAAGTCCTCACAAACTTCCGGAAACTCGGGAGCTGATTCGTACTCACCCACGCAGTCGCAAAACGGAAATCAAGATGGCTACGGTTATTCAGAAAGTGGTGAAACCGACAGTGACTCATCTAAAGAAGGGGGATTGCTTTCTAATTTGAATGTTTTCAAAAATATTCGACAAGCACTGACGGCATCGCAGAATTCAGAAAATGTCGAAGGTGACTCGTATTTACCTACGCATTCCCATAACGGAAATCAAGATGGCTACGGCTATTCTGAAAGTGGTGAGACTGGCAGTGATTCATCCAAACTGGTTGGTGGCTTACTTTCCAATTTAAATGTGTTCAAGAGTATTCGCGGCTCACTAAAACCTACACAAGACTCGGACCATTCGGATGCCCAAAGCCAAGATGGCTACGGTTATTCTTCCGAAGGAGGCCAGCACATAAAGGGACCTGGCAGTGACTCGATCAAACAAGGTGGCCTACTTTCTAATTTAAATGTCTTCAAAAACATTCGACAAGCATTGAAGTCCTCCCAGGGTTCAGAAAATGCAGTACTGGATTCTTATCTACCCTCGCACTCCCAAAATGAAAATGAGGATGGTTACGGATATTCTGAAAGTGGGCAGGAAATGAACGGAGCCACATCGGGTGGCATATTTTCCAAACTCAGGAGCTCCATTCCATTCAGCAAGGGATTCCTCACCGGACTATTTAAGAATAATTCGAGTGAAGGATACGGAGAGTCAAGTCAGGGCCCACTCGACTTTAGTCAAATCAACTTGGTCGGAGATACCAATAATATTGGAGATGGCGGAAGCCAAGATGAAGATACAAATTCGTTTGATGAACTATTTTCAAAGTTGCCGAATCCATGGGCAACTCTGGAAAGATTCCAGAATATTCTTGCAAAGATCAAGCTACCATCACTCGGGAATGAAGGGGAGGATGGAGGATATGATGGAGATCCACAAGGAGCTAACCTCCCTTCGATAACAACCACCGGAGGCGGAGGTGATAATGCCTTGGGCAATTTGCCACCTCTTCCAGATATCTCAGCATTAGCTGAATTGTCAGAAGCGTTTTCCTCCGTGGCGGGGAAAATTGCCGCGACGTATGGCATATCAAAAGCAAAATTCACGTGGTTGAAGGTTGGAATCTTCATCTTTGGTCCGATTATTGGTGGAGCGATTGCTGCGATGGTGGTAGGAATCGTTTATGTTTCCATATACATTCCTGCTTACGCCATCGCGAACGAGGGTGTGGAGGGCGAGCTCACTTTTGTGAAGTTTAAGCAGCTTTTAGACATTCTGGGGGTTCCGGATCCCTTTGATGAGCTCTTTGACATTCCTGTGTTTCGGAAGTTCCCTAGTGACAACATCAGCGCGCTACAGAACGCAAGCAGTCAGGAAAGGAATCGGCGATGTTTTGAGAGATTCGCGTGTGAAGTTGTAGGCAACGGCTGGATGAAAACGAGGTCTCGCTCATGGATCGGAAGGAAATTGATGTGGCTTGGGAGTGTGATTTCAAGTCCCTCTGGGAACACAAGCGAGACGCAACGGGGGCGATCGAGCGAATCTATGACAATAAAACTTGATAGATTGGGAAGAACAACGATTAAGGCCGTAGCTATAGGAATGACTTCCAAAAGTGACGAGAATGAGGCTGGTCAAAGCAGAAGCAAAGACTCTCGAGCGGCTCATGAATGCTCCGTATTTGCATGTGACCCTATTCAAATCGTCGAGCGATTTTTTGAACTGCCTCAGCATAAAATCACCAAAACTAGCAGTGAGCTATCATCAGTACCACCATCATCCTCTTTGAACTTAAATATTTCTAAAATATCTCCGGATTAAATAGTAAAATGTAATTTGATATTTGTGTAACATGCAATTAATTTATATTGTAGGATTTATAATTTATGGGGGATATTTTTCATGACCTAACTTTTTTGTGACTGGTATACAGAATAAATACTGTGTTCATTGAAATAAAAAACTATCCGCTTAATTTATAAAAATTCCACTTCAAAACATTATCTTTCCCCTGCAAAAATTGAAGCATAAATGTTGCTTTTGCCTATCTCGCTAACATTTTTTGCACAAACTAAACTACATTATGTACTTCCGTGAAATCGTGAGAGGGCTCTACATGATTTCTGAAGCCGCCACGATAATAACCACAAAAAAGAGGAAGGAAAACTAAACAAACCAAGAAGAAAAGAGTCATTCATTATATTGAATATAGTAGAGGTTTAGGTTCAAGTTGAAACCACGAAATGGGATCGTCCATAAAGAAGCTTCGGTCAAAGGGGGTGGGTGGGGGTCTGGGGTCAGCGTGACATCCCNGGTCTGGGGTCAGCGTGACATCCCTATCCTGCAATGCCTATCCTACAATGTATAAGAGCGTGACATGGGGGAGGGTGGGTGTCCAAAATCGGCCGATTTGACCGAAGCTTCTTTATGGACGATCCCAATGCTGTCAATTCTCATTATACTAATTTCTCGTGCCATATAATGCCTCCTCATATTTTTTGCATACGGGTTATTAACGCATGATTAATTTTTTGTCAGCCCATTTTTGGAATTTTGAAGACGTCACTAAACACCACGAGACACGATTCGCTCGTTTATCCAACATTCTAGTATATTCTCTTACCCGAAGGCCTTGAAATTGTGACAAAGTCACAAGCATGAAACATGACTTGGTGAGTAAGTGCACCTGCTGGCAATTCCTGGAACAGCTCTTCGTCGCCATCAAAAAGCATTCATGAACTGGTCCACCAATAGTTCTGTTGCACGCTGGAGTTAACTTTAGTCATTAATTGAACGCTTAGGACATTAATTGCTGAGTGCAGTTCATCAAAGTCGAATTATAAAATTAGTCTAGTAGTAGAAACCAAAGTGCACGTAGTAGAAGTGAAACCTAAGAGTTCTTTCTGTGACTTAAGAAAGTACTGATCCGCTGCTATTTATCAAAATGATTGGTTCATTGCTAATCCTTCTCCTATGTTCAATTTGGACATGCTTCGGTGCGCCCTCAAACGCGTATTTCGCTGCCTCTGCAAAACTTCATCCCAACTGTCTGAAGCTGGAGCCCACACCAGACTTGAGCTTGGAATGGGTGAGATGATTAATTACTTTACTACTTTTGTTTAACTATTATTTTTGTAAAATAATACAGCAATTAGTTGGATATTTAAAGTCACTCTTCCTTGAGCCTTTTCCCTCAATGTATTTTTTTTATGGATGGGCGATTAAAAATGGATAATAAGCCAAGTCTGCTGTCTACTGCACACGCTATTGAATAGAGTGCATAATTAAGTAATTATCATTATTGTTTTTACTCGCTTTAACAGGGAATGCAATTATTTGCCGGAGCTCACTTCTACATTCCATTCGGCAGCTCCCAAGCACTTCATCGAATCTCGAACCTGATATCTGGCAAGGGAGCTGATACTGAAGTTGCTGCTGACGGTATGAATGGCGCCGATGGGGAAGGTTTATCGAAGTTATGTGCTTTGGTGAGAATCAAAGGCTTCAAACTGCAGATGGAAGGTCACGGAGAGCACTTCATGATTCAGGATTGCGCGGTCGTTAAGAAAGGTGTGAATCATTGCACCGTGAACCAAAGAAGTGAGAACCCTGAGGTGCAGGAGCAAGGTGGGTCCCATAATATCGTATCATGAATATGCAGTATAGTGGTATGACGACGAGTCCTTATAATCTTTGAATTGAATGCAGTTTTGACCTCCCGTTTGGTTTTCCTTTACAGGGGACGGAATTTTCACAATAGTGTGGACAGATAACGAGAGCACCATGGTGATCGTGAGGTGTGCCAACAGTGGACTCTTCAACGACTGGTACGTCTTCAGCACGCAGACCTCGCTGAATGACACCGTGAAGAGTGAGATTTTGTCGACGATGACGAAACTCGGATTCCAGGATACTTTACAGACCTCCTCATCCCCATCATACCAAGATTGCAAACTTTTCGATCCGGATGATGAGGACTAGATGACTAGATATACAGTAAAATGTTAAATATGAAAATTAAAACGAGTGAGTGGTTTCAGGGATAATTAAGTAGAACAAAAGAATGATTATTTTACTGCGTTTGGCAGAATTTCCAATCGCAATTTATGTTTAAAAAGTGCATGGATTTTCATGTAGTTTATTACTGATCTTGATTATTTTCAGCTTCTGTAGATTTGTTTTTTAAAAAAATCTGAAAAATTTCCTTCATTTTTCGCAACTTCTATTCCATGTAATTTCAATGAGTGATTTAGATAAGAAAAACATATTTCCAGATGTCCTCGTTAATAAAGAAATTAATAATAAACTTGAGCCTTTGTTTCTGGAGAAGAGGGCCTCTTATCTGCCAAGCCAAATCACCCAGTTGCATATGAATGTAAATACTTAAGAACCACTTTTAACTTGAACCTTGTGAGCTCTCAATAAAAAGAAGGAAGAGCTTATATCAGATAAGGTGTTCCCACGTTGTCTTCTTGCTAGGTAGATTGGCCTGGGTGATAGGCGTCGTTCGAGAGTAATTATCTCACAGTAAGTCATGCTTTAAGTAGGCAGCTAGCGCTCCATTTAAAATCCTTCCGGAAAGACGAGCGTAGGAGGTGAGGCAGTAAGTAATTACTCAACTCCAGAAGATTGATGATGACGTGGATGTTGAATAGATCGTTTATTATGTAAATGAAGTTTCATTTTAAAAATGCTACAGATTTGCGTTTTTTTGGCTCAAGAACAGTGCACTCGTGGCAATGCTGAATAAGAAATTATGTAGTATTGACTTCGCTCAAAGCTTTTTCTATACTACATCTTTATGGTTTATATTTCGGCTTTGATTTTTATTGAGTGTCATATCGGGCCGAGTCATAATATTTATTTCGTTTATCTTTATCACTCCTTTCTCTTCAGCAAAATGAAATCATAAATGATCTGAATGAAAAAAGAGATAAACGCTTCTTCTTCTGGCGCTTGATAAACAAAAGCATACGGCAAACCAATATCTTTTGTTTATATTTTGGTAATACTTAATGGCTTTGTTTTCATTGTACCATGATTGGACCAGCAAAGGGAACAGTTTTTGTTTTTAAACGTGAAAGAAGCCGTATTCATACTAAAAAACGAAAACTCTAACCATTAAAAGATATAATAGAAAGCTCCTGGAGATGAAAGGTCATAGTCATTTTCAAAATTTTGTGGTGTGCGTGGTACTGTTCAGCAACTTTCATATTTTAGTAGTCTCCGGAAATAATAATTCTTCAAGTGCCGTGTCAAATTCTTCATCAATTGAACTTGACTATATTGATCCATTCAAAATCAAAGAGGAAGGTTGTCCCATGGTCCCTGAACGTCATCAACTCAACATAACAAAGGTCACCCTTGCCTGAGATTGAGTTATCTAAAGTATTTAGAAAATGTAAATTAAGAATGAATTGTAATAAATTTAAATAGCTGAGTGGAAACTGGAGGATCCCATTCATCAGCCTTAACTGGCTTGCCGATATCGGGATGGTGGTGTATCACAATGAATCCACCAACTACAAGAAAACACAGTCCCTCTGTCCGATAGTGAGATTGGGTCCTGAAACGGATGTGAGTGACTGGATGGTCAGGATAATTTTCCCAAAGCAGAATAAACTCATCGATATGCGCTGCTCTCGAAGAAGTGAGCAGACCCACTCTAAGTTCATCTGCTTCAATTTCAATGAGCTCCGTAAGTGGGAGGGCGACTCGATAGTTTTTCCTCACCTCTACTAATAGCTCGAGATAATTCAATTGAATCAGTTATTTGATTCAGCATTTATATCTTAATTTATTTCGCCTTAAGGGGACCAGTACATTATGATATCGGCAACGGACCACTCTTCATGGGCGTTGCTGGTGAGATGCGTGCCAGGGGAACCGGATGCACCCGCGGAGGGAATGAGTTGGGCGATTTTGTCCCGGACCAAAAAGATTGATCCCGACCTCGCAGAAGTTCTCTTCAGCTTGTTGACGGGGTACGGGTTCGATGTTCCCCAATTCAAAGCTCGACTCCCGTACAATTCATGCTCCTCCAACGAGCACCATTAAATAGGCTCATGAGTGAGTGAGTGAGTGAGTCATGCATTTTTGCGGGTGCATGCTTGGCAATAAAAAAGTGGAAAGTACAACCAGCTACTATTATTGTATTTCGATATAGGTTTT
>JAHZNH010001439.1:6955-19992 GCA_027744355.1 Tyrannoseira gladiata
CAACCAACTGGTTCAGGTGCCTAAGGAGCAGTGGGACGTGATGGAGAAGATGATACGTGAGACGAATAAGAAATCAAAGGAAGGCAGGGCGAAGCTTTAGCATCTCTACTTATGTACTTATTTGCAGTCTTGTTCCCCCACTCAAACTCAACTACAGCCACAATCCGCTCAAAATCCTTTCCTTCTTTCTTTTCCTAATGTAAACAGTTTCACTTTTTTTGTGCAATCCGATTTCAAAAAAATGAAGTAGTGCTCCAAGAGTACTACTGTGTCATCTGAGGACTGCGATCGAATTCGGGATGTGATATGTGATGATGCGGAGTCTTGTTCCGAAGTGAAATTGTTGTCGTTGTAAAGTAAATGTAATGTTATCTATTTATTTTCCTTTTTCTTTGATGTGGCATCCCCCCCTTTTTCTAGTTTGGACTGGGATCTAAGGGGTTGAGTTAGTGATGATGACTGTATGATAATGAGCTCAAAATATATAAGCTGGAGGAAAAACGCTCCCTTTTGTTCCGGACAGAATTATTTGTGCAAGCTATGGTACCCATGGCTGGAATTGAGCTGGAACTTTTAGCATTGCATCGGAAAATGAAACTTTTTGCAATTTATACGTTACGGATCATTTGACTTGTATGAGGATCACTTGATATATACCGCTACGTTGCATTGCTGACCGTAAATAAATACCTTTTTGTGGCAGAGAATACGAACTAGGAATGCGAAATGGCGTGTACATGACACGGGACAAGGACTCCTGATGGAAAACAGAGATATGAGGTGATGGCTTCCCCGTGATCAACGGACAACCTTCAGGAGTTGGGGCGACTTGGACAGGATACAAAATGATGAAGTAGTAAAAGCGGGGACCATGCACTGGCACTGGCAACCATAAACCAAGGAGAGTTGGCCCATCTCTCTCCTTGGAGTAAACGTTGTTTGTCTGACGGTTTCACAAAAACTTGATGTTGATGTGATGTGATGTGATCGTTGAGCCGAGGATTCATGGCGAGACAAACAAGAAGTTATTTGCGTCATGGAAGGATTGTAAGTTTGGGATGTATTCAGTGGTCAGATAAATACATCCGGATTGGATATCCCCAAAAGATTTTCCTCAAAGATTTATGGACTTAGTAAATATGTTTGGTTAGACAAGATGAGTGGGAAAATATGGAGTTGGATGAGGTAGCTCGTAGTTTAAATACATTTCGGATGGAGTTTTACATGGACATACTTCCGAATTATCCAGCTCAGCTTTATGCTCTATTTCTGGCGAGATCTGAGATCACGAGTCTTCCAACTTCTCACCCAATTTACAGGACTCGTTGTTGCTGTGGCAATCTGACTCTAGATGTTTCAGTTTCGCTCGTTTCCATAAGGCATAAGGACAAGAAGAGGTTTGGATTCGAACGACCTAGGAGACTGAAATCTTAGGTATCCGTTAGAGATCTGGGGAAATCACAATCTGCTCCTTCCTTGGAGCCGCGAGAAGACCATCTTTCGAAACTAGAAATTTCAGCCATGGAGTCGTTTCTTGCTTTATTGAGAAATATAAAATGTATGTAACGTGCATAATGTCCACATATATTTCAGACCAACCCCGACGAGACAGCCAGCGGTCTGGAGCAAGACTTTCCCCATAAATATCCAAAGTAAAGAGATTATTGCAACCCCGGCCCAACCACATTAACGATGACTTGAATGGCGAAAGTAGGAATGCGGGTTGGAGCTGCTTTACAATTTTTGGAGATCCGATGCGTTCTCTCGTTTCAACTGTGTTATAACTTATATGCTTGCAAGCAAGTATGCGATAGTAAATCTTGAGGTCCTGAGGAAGTTGCGGGGGCACTCGTAAAGTAAGTCCCCTCCACTAAATAAATTTTCCCTTCAGATAATTTACACACCAACGGAATCCAATGTCAAGTCCCCTGCACTTTATTCTCAAGTGGAGGATAAGGAACTATGACTTCAGAAGTGGACAACCTTGGTCCGTGACAAGCTTTGTGAATAGGAACTCGATCCATCCGGGAAAGTTTTCTCATTTGGAGGGGAAATGTGAGCTCTCCCACAATGACAACTTATTTAATGTTACGCACACTCCATTTTAATTCCACTTAAAGCAGCAGCCCACCCAACGATTTTTAAGAAGGAATGGACCTCCAGTAGCAACTTGTTCATTCCATGCCTTTGGAGAGTCCCTCTGGCAACTGACAATTCGGCAATCTTGAAAATCTCCTTAGAGAAACTATTTAATCTCCCACTGCACCACCACACCACACCCGCTTAAATCAACAAGAGCAACAAAGTTCCCCGTGAAAGTCGAAACTCCTTCACTTTCGCTTTCTCGGAATTGAATGGGAAATGAGTGGTGCAGCAACTTGAATCTCCCACTTTGATGATGGTGATGATGAGATTCCCCGTGGAGAAAACCACTTTTCTTCGCCAAACTTTCTGAATTGAAACTCGAAACTGGGAAATGTCATAATTGATTGGATTTGGAGCAGATTGTAGTAGAAATTAGAAGTAATTTACGACCAAGGAGAGTTTATTCTGCGATGCGCTTTTGGTTTTCATCAGGCGGGATTTTCAAATGGGAACAATCCAATCCGAACAACGGCCTTCCATTCGTCTTCAATGCAACTCTTGATGAAATAGTACAAACTTACGCCCTTTCTCAAAGCCCTCATCTCTGATTCCGCTTCCTCCTCGTCACGTGTTTTGATGGATGACTTGGTTGAGTTGAGCGAGATGCTTAGGTTTCTTGAAGAAAGTTTGCCTATCCACTCACTTGTTCCCAGTATAAATCACACCATCACCAACCACAATATCCCTTCCATGACCTGAGTTGACCCTGCACCCAGAAGATTTCTTCCTACAGAATGTAAAATGAGTTGGGGAGGCACGGACTCTAGAAAAAATCCCAACCTGACTTCAGTAAGCCCTTTAGGGACTACTCCGGAGCATTCATAAATCTTCAACTTTTTTGCAGTGGGGACTACCTAAGGAACTTGAGCAAGTCCTGAAGTCCATTTCCTGAAGTCTTCAGCATTCATCCTAATCCTTTGATCTGATCCAATTTACAGGTGTGAGTTGAGGAAGTGCGTTCTAGCGCATCTATCTACCCTCCACCTATCTAATTCCGATTTCATTTACCGGGATTAAATTTTACGACGGTTGAGAAGTTCCTAAAAAGTTTCTTGGAAATAGATATTTCATCACTGCCCCCTAAATTCTGAGGAACTTTGGCCACTACAGTCCTCACCGGTTTCCCCTGGTCTCCACATAAATACTCATGATGGGGCATTAATCCCGAGTAATTGCAAACTCGGGCCTTCCTAATTGGCCAACTAACCTTTGTGACCTTCGTCCTCCGCAAAGTCATGGTGTAGGGTGGCACGAGGTGACATAAAGTAAAAATTTCTCACGGAGGTCGTATAGAATCTTTATATTGTCATAGTTTCCCTTAAAAATATATGTAAACTTACATAAGGACTACATATTCTTTCTTGCTCTGGTTGGCAACACAACCTGTTCATCTCGGGATGATGAAGTTACATAAAACGCTTCGTAAAGGAACACTCATCTCACCTCACCTCGGAGATTCAGTAAAGCTGGGTCAAAGCCTTATTGGGGAGGGTAGTGGTAGTGCATGGTTTGTTAGTTAGTCCCGAGAAATTTTTCACTCTCCCAATTCCAAGTAAGTATCCATGTAATTTAAAAGCCTTTAGAGTGGAGAAGGTCACCTGGAGTCATCAAGTTGGTTTGCGGGCAGATATATAGCGACTATTAAAAATAAGTAGGTAAATACAAAAAACGGTTTAAAAAAGCTTACCCCATATGTGCCTTTTTCTTGGAAATCGTTTTTAATCTCCGAAGAGCAACTTCAAAGTGACTTAGTTTTTTTTTGACAATCTCGTTGTCCCATGAGTTGCTGTGAAAAATTTTCGGTATTAAATTTTTATGACCATAAAGTATGTACATATCTCACCAGCTCCATTGATCATGAATCATGGATCCCACACCCCAGGAGAATAAAGTTAATACATCCCATCCACGAAAAAAATCTTCAAGGGGGTAGAAACCAGCGTAGGGATGAGCATCCTTAGGGGGAGGAGTGAACATGAATGATAAGTAGGTATGAGAGATAGGACTGGGTAATACTTAATTTTCTTCATCCGGCGGTGGTACCTTATCATGTCACATCCTGATAGAAATGTGAGAGCGAGAAAATTGACTTCAAAAAAAGTAATTTACAGCTACAGCCCACACAAAAATATATTCATTCACCTACTTATTCATCCAGCACTTTCTCTGGTAATTTGATTTGAGCATTTAAAGCCTTCAGGGTATTGCTTGCATGAGCAATTACATTCTTTCCTGGGTAATGACAATCTCAGAAAAAATAAATATTTTGAAATTCACAAGGTAAATATTTTTCACGGATTTTTGTTTATATAGAGAGTATTTACTAGAGCCTAGAGCATTCCTGGAATTTTGATGGCGATTAGGCATGCTTATGAGGTTCAAATGATGAGTCACGCACTTCAAAGGCACAAAACTGATCCGGTCCTGTTAACTTTGGCACCATGGCGTGTCATCTCCATCTCACGTCCGTGGTAAGCTATAGTGTTGGTGGTGGCGATGGTGATATATGGAATCGTGCTCTGGAGTAAGTGATAGGAGTTCGTGGTTTTTTTGCAGAGCCCTTTAAACCAGCTTGTTAAAGGGGAACTACGCGTGCAAGGAAAATGAACTGGGCGAGGATTCCCGGATCTAATCTTCCCTCTCCAGATTTTTGGGGTGGAGTGAGATTCACCTCCAGTGCACTGCTCCTTAGACACCTCTTCAAATATTTTCTTCTTCCTGTGGAAACACGTAAAAATAAATAATGGACTCATGTTTAATGAATTGCAACATCCCGCTGGAATCCCAACCCTAAAGAAGTATATATAGTCCTTATAGTCCATAGTAGCAACTGGTAGCAACTCCTCCAGATAAAAAAATTTTCCAGCCGTCCGCACCTCCATTTATTATACGTTTCCGAGGCGTATTAACATTTCGCAAAAAACGGGAAGAACTTCCTTGTTCCGTGAGCACAATGCTGGAGCTACACCAGCGCTGAAAAAATATTTCGGCCAGTACAGGATTTCACCACTGCTCCAGTCCCCCGGAGATTATGTTTCTGGTCCTGGTTCTGGTCCGACTCTCCATCCAACAATTCCCAGATTCCCCCGTGCATCGCATTAGATAAAAATGAAATGTATGAAGTCCAAAACCAGAACTAGATGAACGCACACAAGAGCCAGAGTCAGAAGAGAACACTTCCTCGTTTCGCAAGGAAGGATGGATTGGATGAGCAAGAAAATGAGAAAATTCGCAACCAAGTACCAAGTACATACGCAAACCAACCCGAACAAGCAAGAGCAACGCAAGAGATTGGCTTTGGCACGCAGCGAAGCTACTACTCCATCCTGAGATCCTCATCCAGGCGCTGAGTGAGTGAGTGTTTTGCATTCGCAAAAAGACCTGTTCCAGTCTATCATCGTGAGCAAAAAAGGGAAAAAAGTGAGTGCAGCTCGCACCCATCTCCCATTCCGCTAGGAACCTTCGGACGGAGCGCTACTACATATCTCTCTTCTTCTGCTTCGCGACTCTACAAGAACTTTGGATTTTTACTTTGCACTCAAGCTCAAGCACATATTTCGCTCTCAATCTTCAGACTTCACCCTAAACTTAGAGCTTGAGGCTGTACTATAGCCGGACGTTGTGAAAGCATCACATCAGCTCAATTCAATTCAAATTCCAGATTGCTTTCTCTTTTCATTCATCAAGGGAGAAAAAAAAAGTTTTGCGTTTTTTGATCATTCGGAAATTTCCACTAATACACCATCGTCGTGGGTAAACTTCATTCTTTTGTCATTTCCTCCTCCTCCGTGTCTCGTGTTTAAACTGGGAAACGAATAGAGAGATAATTTCGACTTTTTCTCCCGTCACATCAGAAGATCAACATTTTTCTCGGTGAGATTCCCCCAAGGAATTAGATATTCCCCGTCTTTGGCTTTCCTTGATCCGCGAAACAGTAAGGATACGTTTCATTTCCACAAAGGAACAAGTGAACTAAAGCAGCAACGGTAGCGGTGCCGTTGTACAGTGAGTGAGTGGCACTGACTGTCACTGTGTTGCGGTTTTGGAAAAAAAATCTACATTGTTTATTTGTTTACCCACCACACCATAAAAAACCGCAGAAAATACAACTACTACTAAGGGGGAAATGAGCATCCATTTCATTTCGCAGCGAGTTGAGGTGTAACTTTTCCCGTGGAATTTTTTTATTCGTGGCTGGAGAATCCCTGTGACAATATTTTTTATTACTGAGTTTGTGAACCCCGTTGCGGGCATTGCATTGCATGGCCACATACATAAATACATGGACAGGTCATGCAATAATAAGTGGAAGTTAAAGGACCCTGAAGCAAAAGCCGAATTAAATAAAGTGTGTATAGCTTAGAATTACTGGAGAATTCCTTCGCAAGTGTTATCATGGCATGTCACTGTCATCGAGTGCTATCGCTCTCCCCTTCTCCTTCGCCCTTGGCTGGAATCAGACTCGTGTAAATACTCATTACCCAATCAGCCCATCTCTGGGCTCATGAACCCTTCCGAAATAATTTAGTGCTGTAAGTAGTTTCAAACTCGAACTTAACGCTACTGGATACCGATACTGGACTACTGGACACCTCCACACTGGAGTGCGGAGAGGAAAAAATACCCAGAGGTAAGCCCAATAATTTTTCAAAACATTGTTACTTATTCCATCCGTAAGCAAATCCTTAAAGCATTTATCACCATACCACAAAACTGCTTACGGCCGAAGATTGCTGTTTTTTCGCAATCAGAAATCGTAAGTCGTAAACAGTATGCATTATTCCATGCGTGAATAGGTAATTGTGATGGGATGCAATTTTCGGGAAATAAGCAAACCAGTCCATTTATTTTGGTTACGAGTTACGAGTTACTTACAACCTAGCCAATTCTGAATTACCAACTAAGAGCATTGTATTCATTCCACGGGAGAATTGCATGACCACATCAGAACAATAAATTGTTTAGTGCTCCCCGAAAAAAAACTCGAAGGTAGAAGGGCAGGTGTGAAAATCCACGCCATTTTACTCTCGTGCGTTAAAGCTGAAAGCCGGTACTCGCTCACTTGATAGTCCTACGGGAAGAAAATTTACGCGTGTGTACATACATTATCACCATCATCATCATCGCCATCATCATTAGCATAAACGCTCGTCATTTTTCGCCAGAGTTGCAGCATGAGCTTGATGGTTGGAGTGAATGCAGTAGCATTAGTAGTAGCAATTACCCCAAGCTCCAATCAACCGAGGAGAGACAGGAATAGAAGCGCAGGCATAAAAATAAAGCAAATCATCAATTTCAAGAACTCGCGATTCCCCGTAGGAATTGCAATTCTCATTGTACTGTAAATAGTAGTTGCGAGTCTGAGAAAAAACTAGAATTCAGGATAGAAAGAATAACTCTCGTTCCCCGCTAATTGCTGAAATGAGGGCGTTTCAATTTCGCATTCAAAATCACATTTCGTGCTCCCTTCTCGCTGCAGTGACGTAGACCACTGGCTGGCTAATTGGACGAATCTTCTGTGCATTGGAGCTCTCTTATTTACTTATGTACGTGCGTGTGAAAATTGTGGGATTCAGTGGAGCTCAAGAAAATTTGCGAAACATTTTTTTTGGATGCCCTTGCCCTTCTGCTATTGCATATACTACGAAACGAATAATGTACTCCTGTCTGATTTGAGTGGATACCCATACGGGGAAAAATTTCATTTCGATTTTTTTGTGAACTCCCAAAGTAATCGATTTTGCACTTTACCCGTCATACTGTCGTGGGTATTTAAAGGTTTGACATTATCCTAGGGAAAAAAGTTCCGCTCCGTGCGGTTTGGTCGGACACGCCAATTACTGTTGCAATTATGGTACTATTATTACTAGGACCTGTGTAATTGTGTTCGTTCGAGTTTGTTGGCGAAAGTATTTACTTACTTATGTTATGTTATGTCTGCGAAAATATGCCCCGGTGAAATGAAATTGATATCTTTTTTCACCGATTCGCTTTCCTAGTCTTTATTCGTGTACTTAACGACTGTAAGTAACCTGGAAGTATTTATGCATAATGTAAGTACAGTAAATTCCCCATAGTTGGAGTACCAACTACCCTGATTAAGAATTCAGACGTGTTTTCGTAACCCAGCCTGTAATGGGCATGGACTGCTCACTTTGGCATTTTCGATACGCCGTTTAGAAAGCTATTTATTGTACTTACTTGGTGCTGTGGTGTGTTGTGGTGCCACCTGATAGGGAAATATTTATCTGTCGTTGTCTTTCCCTTTCGCATGACCACTTAATACAGTGTCAGTATCCGTTCTATTCCTGTCCCATCTCGATCGAGACAGGGGAAAAAGTAATCAATTCGTAGAGCTAAAAAAATTTATTATTAGATAAGCAATGTGGGAACCTCCCTCCCCCCACTATTGTGGAGGGACCAATAGACTATTGTACGTTTTGTGGACGCTGTACTTGAGCTGTATTTAAACTGAATGTCTCATGTCTCAATTCTCCCCCGGAGACAGTCTAAGTATTTACATGGTCCGAGTGAATACACAAGTTCAATTAGGTACTCGCCACAGCCGAAGCCATTAGTGCTTCTGTTGAGTATTGAATTGAAAGGTCCGAAATCCTGATTAAAATATCCATCACCCTTTCTCTCCATATTTTTTTAATGAGTCATTAAAAAAATATCTGTGGTGATGATGATGATGATGGTGGTCATCATCAGACATGAGAGTAGCCCCGGTCTCAAGATTTTAATCGAGAGCTGAGCGGAACGGAGTGCTTCAGTAACCGAGTTGTCCATTTCGCTGGTGGTGGTTCATTACAGATTCTCCGCTGGCCCAATAAGCTATTAGAAAGCTAGATTATTAGAAGAAAGAAAGCGTATAGCAACCAGCTAACTATAGCTAGCCAACCTGAATATTTATTGGAGCATCGTCGGCTTGTCTTCACTTCAGTTCACGAGCTAGAGCTCCAGACACTTTAGTATTGCGAACTGGAATCAATTTTCGTTTTGTGAAGAAATGATACGATATGAATACGAAATGCAAATGAAATATTGAGACCATACCCCACCGTGCTTAAAACTTATGGAGGGCATACACCTGCCCCATTTCCTTCGATAAGCTGAGCTGAGCTGAAAATTTTTCGATATTCGATTGATTTAGCCTGAACAACAAAAATACACGGTGGAGTTGGAATATAGCAGCAAATGTCAAGGTAAGCTCAGTCCGACAAACTTTCCTTTTAACTCTTGATTTATTCATATGGGCTTGGTGGCTTCGCTTGGACGGGGTTGAATTGCAAAGACAAACATTTGTTTTTGCTTGATCCATTGGACGAGAGCACTAATCCAATCCAATACGTACAATATCCAGTCCATTTCCAGCACACAAACAGAAAACCCCGATAAGGAGAACATGGCCAACGCTCCCCGAAAGGAACGATAATGATTGTGTTTGTCATGTGGAGAAATGGAAATGTTGGCAACCAAAAGGGGACTTCATCGTGGATATTTTGAACGGTAGCGTCATAAATTCCTCCTGTAGTGGCGTCGTCACCACACCACTACCAATCCCCGTAAATATATTTGTTTCATATTACCACATTCTTTTAAGCTGGGGCATGAGCATCCCAACTTTGAGTTATTTACTACCCCGCACTCCATTTGAGGAAATGCGGTATTAAAAAGTAGTCCCCTTAAAAGTACTAAATGTTGCGGAATAGAAGTATCGAAAGAAATCTTGAAATCCCACCAGTCGTTGAAAACAAAACATCTCGACACTTTTATACGTGGTCCCATTTGCATGGGAAAATGTCAAACGCGAAAAGTCGAAAGAAGCCACTGTGGGGAAAGGGAGATAAAATGGCTGACGTGTCGTGTGCATCACATTTTATTTATACTCCCAAACTATTTTCCAAAACTTCAGCCCGGCTCCGGCTCAACTGGGCCTTTTCCCCGCTTTTATTTTGCGAATTCGCGAAATGGTAATGGTGACATGACAGACTGGAGAAAATTGACATGATGATACTATACACTATACCATAGTACTTTCTTTCCTTCTCGGGGATAAAATTGAATAGCGGTGATAGTATTCATACTCCTCCACATTGTTCTCCGTGGTCGTTATTGTAAAGCGAGGTTGACAGCGCCGATACCTAATAAAGGGCTTTTTTTCCTTGCGGTGTAGCTTTCATAGTGCTTACTGATGGGGTCGTAAAATATACTTACATGTGTAGTATTGTCTTCCCCAATGATGCTCACTTCTTTTTTCCTGTATTTCGATGGCTAGATGGATGGGTTCACGTCACCCACGTCATAAAACTATCTAACGTGCGGTAGGATAGTTGTAACTGTAATTTATTGAGTCCATATTGCTCAAAAATTGAAATTCAGAGTAAATACGTATGTATCGAACTGGAAATTCGCGAGGATCGAAATGAAGTATACCTACGTTCTAACATAGTGGGTTTCGCAAAAGCCAACATTTTTTCTGATGGAATGAGTTTTATTTCTTTTCTGTTGCAAAACATGGCAGAATGAAGAGTTCTCATAAATATCATGTGTCCTTTAAGGCTTCATGAAAAAATTAGAGGACATTCATGCTAGACAACGTGCACTGAACCGTAGGAATAGGAATCCGATATTGGGAAAATGTATTCTGGAGTTTCGACTTCGCATTGCAATGCTATACTTGTATAAAAAATTGTTTCGAATCACCTTTAAATCCCCCAAGGTTGGGGTAGTAGTTAATTCCTATTATTAGTAGTAGTACGACAAGGAGAAAATGCTCGAAATTGCTTTTCCAAGACCTACATATATATTTACATTGCCACATTTATTGTTTTGTGTGTTTTGTAAAAACAAAAGCCAGAACTATTGCTGTTGGAAATGGTTAGTGTTAGTGTTGTTATTGATATATCCGATTACTTACTTACATGCACAAAAGTGGGTTCTGTTCTGCCAATATTTCGTACTTACGTGAGCTGGATTGGCTCACAGTTGTAAATACTAAACTCATGGAAAAATTATGTATTCATCCAACTTACTTAAGGTCAAAGTCGTAGGAAGATCATTCCAATCCCAGGCCAAATCCAAATCCAGAATCTTCGCTCTAACTAACTCGCTGGGAATTTTCCCAATCCCTGAGCGCCCATCAAATGCCTCAATTTCACACTGACGTAAGTAACTAAGCTATAGTGCTTGGGAAAAAACTTTTTCCTCCAATTTCCAATAAGGGATCGCATTACATTACATTAAGTACGAAGAGTTCACAATCTTCCACAACTTATGCCTCTTGTTGGATGGGATTCTGGGAAGGATTCGGCCAAAAACAATCCAATCAGATTCAGAGATCCAAAGAGCCGAATTTTTAGAATGGGCGCGAGATGCACTTCAAATCAAAATCAATGCATTTGAATGGTTCTCCCCGGTGCGCTTGTCCTATCCCCAACCGTGGGGTCCTGTGGCATTGACATGATTGACAAGAAAATAACAATCCCAACTTTGACTTGACTTCCCCTTCCTCAACCTTCTTCCCCCGGATTTGAAGATGAAGAACCCTGAAGTAGCTCAAAGTATTTGGTAGTTAGTACTCATGGTATTGCAGTTACCCCACCAGAGATTCAGAATCGATAAATCCACTTCGCAAAGTAACAGTAATGCAATGAATGGCTGGTGCATAAATGGCAATGATGCAGTGGAATAGGGCCATTTCATCATCAGATCATCCATTACGTGCGAAATCCGCTTCCCCACAAAATAAAATTGACGTTGTATTTAGCAGGAGCACCAGGAGTAACGCCTTCATAAAGAAACCAGAGAGTGAATGGCTTTCAGTCAGACACCAAACAATAGAAATCCTGTCGTTTCCGTTCCCATGCACATAAAAAGGAAGAGGAGGAATCTTGCTCCAGTGATTTTCACCGGAGTTTGGGGACACGAAATATCGAGAAAATCCTGTTGGAGTTGGAGAGATGTAGTGTAGCATATGCATTCTTGTATTTCTGACTTTATTACACATTATTACGCTCGCGTAAAATCACAGGGGTGTGTATTCATTTTTCCTGAGGAGCTCATAAATATCCCGTGAATTTCAATTCCTGCAGAACCCCCATCATGTCACCATCATGAAAAATTCATGATGATGTGATGACTGGGGACTGGGTGGGTGATGCTGAAATCTGTTTGGAAATGTCTTAACTCCAACCTATTGCGTAAGTCATGTATGTATAGTCTCCTCCAAGGGATCTTGAAAGGGTGGGTTGACAGGGAACAGAGGGGAAAATCTCCATTTCTAGGAAACGCCCCCAAAATACCTAAAGCTTACTGATGCGGGGACAATATTTCAATTTTACTTCGGATGGCATTTCCTCTAATAAAAAGATTGTGGAAATTAGTGCAACCCATAAGCTGGCCGCAGCTTCCGGGGAAGAATTCCTTTTGATCTGGGACACGTGCAAGGGTCAAACCAAATCGGATCCATCAGAGAAGATTAATCAGGATTTCCAAATGCCCCAAATCCGGGATTTTCATTTGTGGGATGGGATTGGATTGGGTTTCAAGTTTTACTTACTCGCGTGACTTTCACGAAGAGGAAGTCCCAAGCGGACAAAGTGATGGTTTTGCTCTTGGTCTTGGTCCCCATCATTTAGAACCTCATCCACACGCTTCGGGATTAAGAGGAATGTACTTACATCCTGTGTGGCTAAGCCGCTCTCCGAGGTTACCATCATTGCCACATCTTAGGGATAGTGTAGCTCCGTAGGGAATTCGACCAAGTTTTTGGGGACTGTAAGGCTAGTGCCTACCTACCTATTTACTATTTCTCAGTCAGTGTTTATCACAGTGTATTTACCATTGTGCTGGGGTTTACTACAAACATTGTGCAAAATCATTGCGAA
>JAHZNH010001440.1:0-27070 GCA_027744355.1 Tyrannoseira gladiata
AAAATTGAATAAGTGTCCACAATATTAGTTAGCATAGGTTCCATATATTATTGGAAAATTTGTCGCCAGGACACTAACACACTCTGAAGCGCACTTAAGATTTCCTACTGTTGGCGTTGACAACTTTATTTGTACATTCCTTATACTACACTAAACACTGTTCCACATTTTTCGGAAGAAGGGTCCTCAACAAAAAAAAACACGATGTGATGTAGTAGATTATGGAAAGTTTGATATAATTATTTAAAATTCGTTCCCTAAAGCACCTCCTTCAGCATATCAGTTCCCATTAAAGCTGTACCCCATTCCTTTTAAAAGCATGCCTATCAAGGGAAGCGGAACGCGTGCACATGTAAAATGCGTCTTGCGTGGCGTGACCGAGATCAAAGATTTTAGGTCTGCATGCCATTCACGAGATTCACGTTCATGTTCATGAGCGAGCACCTCTTTTTAAAAATGCATACACAGCTTGTACTTCAAACTGCTCAAACACAGTTTTGGCGCTAATATTAATTGCTAGAACCATGACTAGAGAAAATGTCAACAGCAGCAACCATGAGGTCCAACCCAAAAACATCATAACGTGCCACCATATCTAGCCTCAACCATTTAACTCATTTAATGTATTAATATACCGCCACCGTCTACATCATCTCATTTCGGGGACTGGTGAATTTTCCCTGGAAAGCCTTCATTAGAAGTATTTACCAGTAAGAATCTGATTAGGTCTGAACAGAATGCAAAGAAACATGGCGGTGTCGCGACGACAGAAACTATGCATGAAACTGTATTGGAGCAAGTAAGCATATTTATATGCTTTCCCTGAGCCAGCATGGTGCAGAATGCTTTTTGCTCGTACTACACAATATTCTCAGGCTGTGCCGAGGCTGATTTCCTTGAAATTATTAGGCGACAGGAAATGAAGCGGAAATCAAATGTGGATTGGGAAACTAGAAAATGAGGAATCATTAAGAAACCCACAAATCATTAAAACGATAAAAGCAACGTTTCAGGCAATCTTCTCGAGAAAATTGCTGGTAATTATGCGGATGTGTTTTGATTTACCTGTCCCAGATTGCTTTTTCGATTGATTGGCCAACATATCACGAGCTTGCCAACTTCAGTAAGTATATTTTCCTACGTACTACTTACAACTTTTGCCATCCAATCAGCGGAAGGGTGCGTGGCATACATAATACATATTTCGAAAAATTTGAGTTGCACAGTAAGCACCCAGTCCAATTCCAGAAAATTAGGTCTCCAACTTTTAGTAGATCTACTTTCAATTTGCCCCAGCTTACGTAAAGAGTTTTTCAAGTTCTTGGAAATCCCTATAACGTGGCAGCTTCATGAGAAATGCGAACAACGAAAAACGTATTCACTTCCTTTTTCAAGAATCCCATTATGATGCGATGCAGTGCAATACGTACATTGTTTATGTCCCTGGGAATTTCCCAGCATCTTATTTGTCCTTCGCCAGTTTTATCCCTTTTGAATTATGCCTCATCTGACTTTATTTATATTGCTTCGCCTATAGGAAAATATTTTCCCCGCGAGGTGAATTCCTCTTTCGAGAAGGCGAGCGTTGTACTTCATATTGTTCCCATAAGTACTACATGATCCACTATCTGTTGAAGTTTTTTTGGCATGATTCCTTCTCAATTTTAATTATTGTTAGACGGGAAAGGCCCATACAGTAGATAGATAGCGCATTCGTTGTTCGTAAAAAAATTCAGGTGAAATGAATGGCATAATGACTTTCAGAGAGGCAGCTGTGCTCGCTTCTTCTCTATTACACAAAAAGAAATCGCGAGAAAGCTACTACGTACTCTAGCAAAAAAGCTTGTACGGATTTTTCTTTTTTTTTCTCTCCAGTCGATATATTACACGATCATTTTGGAGAAAGAAGCACATTATATTTGAATAATAGCTTTGCATCTAATGCTTTACGACCAATGATCGCGATGACGGCGGTGCGTGTCGTACATCGTAATACCGTACTAATGTGAATCCCAATACGCTCCAGTCTCAAACTTGCACTCGATTCAGAAGGCATCTGCTCCTCATGAAGAGCGTGAAAGATCCTACTTTATGCTCACATCTCCATCCCTTCCCATGATCTAATGGAACAGTTTATTTTCCCCATAAAGCCAAGATCAAATATTTTACGCCACCATATCCAACTCTAATGGCCGCATCAGCAAACCGTTCCCGTAATTTTTCGCTCTTGTGTCAGAATCCAACAGAAGTTTGGCTCAGGATGTTGGAAATTCACTGTTAATTATTAATAATTCCCAAATATATATCTCAAACTTCGGAATGATGTATGCTCCGTTTCTATTGTTGTCGCGGACAAAATAAATCCTTCCAAATTCGTGCCACTGAAACTTTCTTCAGAGATTATCATGAAAAAGCCGACCAAAGTTTCAAAAAAAGAAAAGCTTTTACAACATATTGCATGCGGGTTTGGCACTCGCACTCACCACTATATCTTCTATGAAAGCTAAATCATTACATTAAGTAAGTAGTAGTGAAAGTGACTTTGTACGTATGCACACATAAATGCTTACTTGCCATGCATAAAAGGAAAAATATCCTGATTACCTATTTAATACATCATTTTATTCGACACAAAATACATTTTCCTCCAAGAAATAACTCGTTCTGGGAAACCGCAGATGTCAAGTTACTCGAGCTAAAAGAAATCGGCTGAATTAAAGTAATGTAGCCTTGTCCCATTCAACACTGACCAAGAGTGAGTTGAGTGAACAAGGCCCAGCCAAACTTGGCTTGGCTTTGCGGAAAGAGAAAAGCCAGCTTACAGTTGCTCCAGCTTTTTAAAAAATATATACTTATTTACAGTGTAGTGAGGGGAGATGCTAGTAGACCGGTCGAATCGGATGCGAGCTAATATGAAAAATACAGATGTTGCATGCTTGAATTATATAGTTTTTCTGTGTGTGGTACTTCTTTTTCCCTTTGCGTGCATGCCGAAAGTTAGTTCTGGTATGTGTGATTAACTGACTGTTTTTATTACATAATGTGATTTTTCGGAATCTTAGCATGTTTTTTCTCAAACCCACATGAGCCATTTTGCGTGCAAAATATTCCTTTTCCGACCAATTTAAAATTTTATAGTGGAAGTAGTAGTACGCAAAGGAGGATACATGCATCCATCTGTGCAATTTCTTCTTTCTTTCATACGGACGGAAGTAAAGATATTACCTACTTATATCTTTTATACTTTTGCGGCGTAAGCAAAAGGGTTGGTCTTGGCTTGGTTCTAGTCATTCGGCCGGAGATGATCATTTTATTTTATTTGTGGAATTGTTCATGCCTTGACTCTCCCTTCCGAAATTGCTGCTCTACTCCGAATCTTTTTTCCTTTCTTTTTCCTTCATGGTTGTGTTTGTAGCCTGTAAATAATTTTCAATTTCTACCTACGGGAAATAAAAGCATGCGAATAGAATTCTTTGCCTTCGGAAAATACCGCATTTTTTATACGGAGTTATGTACTAGTAGTAGTTCCATTCTCAGGGATAATTTTTTATTGGATCTCACCCGTCTCCAGTAAAAGCTCAGGATTATCTGGGTTTTATGTCAGCTTCTCGTGGTCTTATATTCTATGCACAAGGATTAGCCTGGGAATTAACATTTTGGCAGCATTATCATATTTACTTAGATGAACCACAATAAAAAGTTATGTACGTTAAAATAAAAAAAGAGAGAAAAAATCCTACACTCTTTTGGCGATTTTCTTTCTGAGTACCTCGAATCAATGAAGGGCAACGCCTTCCTCACAGCACGGGATAGCACAAGGCAGGCCAGGCCGCAGTCCTAAACCGCCATAGTCAATTTGCATTTAATTCCAAGATATGTCACTCGTGCCGTGACTTTTTGACGACGCCAATTTCCCTCGAAATTGTGGAGCATACAAAAAGGTAAGTTTTGCAGCCTAGTGAGAGTGGTACTCTCCTTCCTTCCCAGAGATAATAGAGGACACGAGTTTCTACTACTTCCACTACAAATACTACTACTACAAGAAAAGTAGGAAGGAAGGAAGGTTCCAAGAAACTCTAGTGGATGTACTACTATCTCGATAGCGAAATAAAAAAAAACTGTGCGCGATGCGATGCAGCCATACCAGACAACCATAGTTTCCAGATAGTAGTACATATGAGTAGTACAGCTCAACTTTACTTTCTCTTCGATTTTTGTTTTCCTTTGCTTATACCAGTCCCATTCCTTCTTCTCCTTGATGTCTTCTTCCTTTTTTGAGGGAAAAATGATTCTTAAATCTTCCGATCCTAAATGCGGATTTTCTATATGCATAAAAAGCGGACGTTTTAAAATGGTTATTGCGGGATTCTTTGTTCAAGGAGGCTCCATGTGAAAGTGATTCGGGGAAGGAATGTTCTCTTGTGCGTATAGTATGCCAGCGCCAGCACGAAAGATCGTAGCTTTTTTTTGGAGGTATATAACCAAGTGGTTTTCTGTTTGCATATTCCACTTAGGGCTATCAGAAATGATAATAGTGAATATAGAAATGAGACAACGAACAAAGGGGAAAGATAGTGGGGAAAGTTTTTGCCGGGAAAGTTGTCGGTTCGAGTCGGATTTTTTATGTATATATGTATATGAACAAGTTTTTGTCGTGACTCTCTATATCCCACATTTTCATTTAAGGTTCCTAAGAGTCCATTTGAAAAAAAACTAGAACTAGCAGTGTTATAAGTTGTTGTTGTAGTGGAAAAGCAGTGTTAGTACTGCCAACTCTACTACTACCACTAGTGGTAAGTAGATGAAGAGCAGTTTTCGCCCTTCCCCGATTAAGCGATTTTTTTGGTGCGCTACTCAGTTCGAATTGAATAAATGTCTGGGAAAATGTCCACCAGGAAAATAGTGGGGCTAATTCGAACCTTTTTAGTGGAAAAAACGGCGCACTAATGCGAGATGCTTCGAGGAATATTGTCTCCAGAAATTGACTATTAAACCAATAGAAAAAAGATTTGTTTATTTTATCTCTGCTGCACATTTCCAAAGGTTTTGAAAAAAGAAATCGCGGTCAACAAAAAAGAAGCCAAGTCGAGAGCCACAATGAAAAAAATCCACTGCCATGCCATTCGATTCGATCCTATTGCCATTGATGCTGATGGTGTTGGTGTGGCATGGTGCTGGAAAATACAGAGATGCGCTATCCTATACGTCAAATGGATATGCTATTAGAGGAGGCTGCAGAACTCACTTCCATCGCATCGTATCGTCGTCAGTGGAGAACTATATATCGTGCGTGGATACCATTTTCTACTTTTTTACAACTTTTTCTTTTCTCTCTCGAAAAAAGCCTTGTGTAACAAGAAAGCACGACGGGGTATAGCACGTTGAAAATGTGAGTGGTGGCAGTCACGTTATTCCTCTGTATTTTTCTTTTATTACGAACTGAAAAATATTATGTACATTTTTTCACTGCATTCCTTTATTTTGTTCTTCCTCCTGGTCTGACTCTGACTTGGTTTTTGGAAATCTGAACGAATGAAGGAGTCTCGTAAAAATCAACCAGTCTCTATCTTTAGTCCTATAGACGACCTTTTACTATGCTGCATCTTTCTACACGTACTTATTATTCCTTAGTAGCGGCGGCGGCGGGTGGATGGATGGACATGGGCTTGCTGTACAATATAAGCAACTTTTTCGTCCCTCTTGTACATCATGCATTTTTACGCAAATACATCAACCGCGAAGAAAAAACTATATTTTAGGTTTTGGAAGAGAAGGAAAAACTTTTTTGATGCAAAAGAAAGCAGAGCAAGGGAACACAAAGGTGTAGTGACAGATGCAGAGTCACTCTTACGCTTTCTAGTTTCGTGCAAAGTGACTTTAAAAATGGGATTGATCGATCGCAAAGCCTCTCGATCCACCAATTTTTTTCCTGGATTCGTTTGAAAAAAACTGCAAGAATACTACGATGGAATCACCACCACCAAACCAAGCAGCCCTCATCTCTTGTTTTTGTGGTACTAACTCACTGGTACTCACTCACTCGTTGCCTTTTACTTATCTCTTTTAAAAAAAGACATGGATTCGGTGTGAAAGTGAAGGCAAAATATATATATTCATGCTGGGAGCTTAGCTTATGCTGCATGACATCTGCATGCCGCCACCGACGACGACACGACTAAATCAACGATGATATGGATGTGTTTTACCCTCACCTTTCCAATTTTCATATGTTAAAGTTGACAAAAGATATCAAACTTGTATCATCTCATTTTGCCGAGAAAAAAACATGTCTATTATAAAAAATAAGAATAGATACAGTAAAATGCATGGAACCTGGATGTAAGCTGATTGGTAGACTGATTGTTGATAGTTGATAGCAAATCTAGCATTAACAATAATTTCGCCTTGGTAGTGCTCCTTCACAGTAACTTGTGGGGGCAATTAATATTTCATCATCTTCTCAAAAAATTTACGACATGAATGAGGAGTGGAGTGGAATGGAGAGGAGGAGAAATTCCATGGAACTTTTCACTACCACATAATATGAATGGTGAAAGCTTGTCCCTTTCTGTCAAACAGACACATGACATGACAACCAAACCTGAATATATGCCTTCGGGTTTGGAATAAAAGCCTGCACCTTGGTATCAACATTTCATGTTATTTCCTCAAAATCGACCTTATTATGTTCACCCGTCAAGTCAAAAACTCCAACAACAACGCCTTCAATCATCATGTGGTCCGGCCTGGTTTTATAGTTTTTTCCCTGCCTCACCATATTTTCCGTTTTAATCCTAACATAAATAATAGTAATAATAATAATAATTCTTATTATTTATCTCCCACCTTAATTTTTTGTCCACCAACTGGCCCAGTTTATAAGCATACAAAATGTCGATTTATGCTTTACTAGACCAGGGTGATCAATAAATTTTGAATGTTAGTTTGTGTGAGGTCTGCCTCGAGGGTTGAACAAGGGGAAAAGGATCGCAGAATATTAACGCAACTCAACGCTATATAATACAGCGTTGATTTTTTTCGATCTCGGGAATTTTAATGACTTCTCGTGCACAGAGTTGCCTCCCATTACGTGTCGTTATAGAAAATGACGGCCACCACCTTCTTAATCTGAGGGTCTTGAAATGTCAATTTCAAAAATTTTACTGAAAGCAAGTTCCTTTCTCTGGTGAGAGGTTGATCTCATTTCCATAGAAAGCATCATTCATCCTCCTAGTCGTCATGGTCAACACTAACGCCATTTCATTTCCCCGTTCTCGGATCTGGTCACAAGCGGGTTGTGTGATTGGTTTGGGATCAGGTTTTTAAAAGTTTTTCGCAACTGTATCATAAATAATGATTTAAAAACTTTTTGCAGCAGAGAGGTTGCATGAAAAGAAGATAGGGTGATCATTCTGTTTCTCTTTTGTACGTTTTAGCAAATTTCGTTCATAATTTCACTTCTTTGAAAGGTATCCTTCTGTTTATATTCTTAAAGCTACTTATTCCCCTGCCTTAGTAAATCAACGAGTACGTGGAATGGAGGTCATATATAGAAGGCTGTGTGTCCGGCGTGGTGGTGTGTGGATAATCAGAGAAAGTGTGTGAAATGAAAAGAGAAAAAAGTTGGTCGTGTGGAGAAGTATCAATCCACACGAGAAATTTGTAGGCGGAAATGGGCAATGAAATTTTTTCCGAATAAAGTACAAGCGTTCACTGGTATATATTTATGCAATTTTATATTGGAGAAAAAGAATGGACAGGATCGAGTGAGTGGCTGTCAGGTTGAGGCTGTCGAGAGCAGGCATTTTTAAGTGGCGTGCAAACCCATTGTAGAGCTAACCCAAGACTAAAGGCTAAAAAAGCTTAAAAGAAGAAAGGGAAAGTTGGATCATGCTAAAATATCGAACCTGTGTGTATTAAGTATGGCTGGTTGCTTTTACGGGACCTGATCACATCACATGATAAGACACTTCGCTTTAGTGCAAAAAGTTTAACTTTTTATTGGGATTTTCCGTAAATGGAATAAGGTCGAGGAAAAGGAATCGAATGGGGGGACTGGGAATGCTAATACTATTCACTCACGGAACGTGTTTGTGGCAGAAAAAAAGAGCAGAAGAGGAAGGTAAATGCGGATGCGGGCCTCCTTGTTTGGGAGTAAGTTTGATGACGGACACGACAGGACGAACGGACTTCGTTTTTATGTGAGGAAAATGTTCTTCGTCTTCGAAGGACATAAATACTAGGGTAAAGGGGAAAATACCTTGGAAAGAAAAGGGAGCAGTATAAGGATTTTTTCTGGAAAGTATAACATGTTCCTAAAGTAGGTACATCGATAAGGCTTTGTAATAATGATGTAGAGGTTTATAATGATATGCTCATGCTCGCTAGGAAATAATGAAATTTGAGCCGCGAGCGAAGTAAGTATATACACCAAAACCTTAATCCTTTGTCGCTTCTGAGTACCGTCATTGAAGGTACGGAGTCCGGACAAGCGGACGGGACTTGATAAAAGGAAAGTAAGCAGTAGTAGTAGTAGTAGTACACTAGTACTAGTAGTAAGGTAGTGCCTAAGTACACTTCCTTCCTTTTCAGTCTGAGGAGAAACGTGGCTGGTAGTAGTAGCAGTCGTAGTAAGTAGTAATGGAGAATGTTGCATGGTTTGACATGCTTGTGGTCCTAGGAGTAGTGGTGGGACAACGAGAACGAGTGATAGAGATAGATCGACAATGAAGTTTGAAGAGAAGAAAATGACTAAAGTTGCGAGTTGGAACTTGGAAGGCCATCTACATTTGTCAGTGCATTTAAAAAACTGGCTGATGATGATGATGGTCGCGATGATGATCTCTATACGAAAACAAAGAGGAGGAACAATAATATGCCAAGAACAAAGAAAAAGAAAGGCCACCACTACCCAACTACTATCACTTTTTTCACACATAAACTTTCTTCCATATTACCTGAACCATGAGGAGAGAAAAAAATTGAGTATTTTCTTATCTAGTCGGGAAGATGTAAAAAAAGAGAGAAGAGGAAAGAAAGGAAATCGAACCAATAAATTGCGAGCAAACTGTGATCCCATTGGTTGCTTTCGGAGGAGAGAATAGAAGAATGAAATAAAATATTTACGGAGATGTGAGTGGAGTAAGAGTGAGTGAGCTGAGTTAGCTGAAAACCAGCTAAACGGAAGAAAATGGAGATCCTAATCTGGAGACTAGAAATGGCTGAAAGTGATGGAGGCAGGAAAAAAATGTCGAACTTTTGTTGGTCGGGGACTGATGCTAACAACGTTATAACATTGTATTGATGCTTTTTACATATTTTACTTACTTTATGTAGCCTGTCGTCTTTAAAAAAATATGTCTGTGGATTTGTAGAGTAGTGGGACGATGAGAAAACGAACGAGAGCATTTAGTTTCATGCTTTTAGTTAATGATTGACGGGTAAAAACAAAATCGTTGTTATTTGTCAACCCAAATACCCTAGGAATACGTTGAGTGGGGAATATTCATAAATAGATGAATATACAGCTGCCGGATTGAGAGAAACATGCAAATGAATTGTCTTTAGGGTGCATAACAGGACAGAAAAACACGTAACACCTCTAAGACGACGATGATGCATTAAAAGAATGAGTGGCATTGTTCAACTCTCAAATCATTATCTCTGTAAAAGGTCTCTAATGCACCTATGCAACCCCCCAAAGCGTGTGTTTCGAGGTTCTGCTCGTCTGCCAAAAGACAAGAAACGATTTATTACGGGGAAATAAGTACACATAAAATGGCATTAACTTTTTATGGCTTATCGAGTTTGAACATCAAATCGAATATGTTACGGATATCTACTTAACTGAAATGACTTTCGAGATTTTAATTTAGATTAAAATTAAGAATGTACTCTCTCCATAGACCCAACTCGGTACTCATAATGATTGATCTTTTCTTTGTTGCAGTTGCACAGCGAAAGCCGCTTGAGATGAGCAATGTGTCTTCAAAATCGGTTAGTGATATTATTTACATACAATTAACAACTTTTATGCACTTTTCTGTCACGTTGCTTGAATGTTAGCAGTTAATCATTCCTCTATTACCTTTCACTTTCCCCCCTGCTTGTAAGTACGCAGCAGTACATCTCTCTTCAGATTTTCATCTTCCTTTTTAACACAAAAATTACTACGCTTATCTCCAGCGTCTTTTTAAGGTTCCTCCTTTACGCTCATTTGCACGTGCGCATGACCAAAAACTTCCGGCTTTGCAGTTGATTGTTGAGAAGTTCCACAGGCTTTGCTGTATCACAGCCGACACCGATGTCGCAAGCATAGACCAATTCTTTCAATGTCATTCTTGGGAGACCTAGACAAATTCTCATTGTTTAATATATTGAGTACATCAAAAAATCGCTCCCTCAATGCAGATACAACGACCGGAATCTTTGCAAGCGTTGCCACCATAATGCTACTACTTGCCAACTTTTAGATCCAATTTATTCCTCAGAAAAAGACACAATTGTGTCAATGAGCCCAATGTTTAGCAAATTAAAGTAAGTCGACTATCTCAAAAAAACAATGTAGAATACTCAAAAGCGAGATGCAAATGTAACCAGTTTTCCAACGCGATGTATAAAATACCAAACCAAAATTCAACACTCCTATTTGAATGCGGAGTATCTTAATGATAAAAAATCAGCGATATACGTCTCTAAGCTTGACACCGACTTGAGTCGAATTCCTCAAAATATCTGTCACTCTATGATTATTCTAAATGAAATCCCCCTCTATTTTACACAGCATTCATGCTTTCTAATTTAACCTGCTTACTCACTGCTTTCCTCAATCTTTGCAAACCTGTCACGTGTTAATACATAACTATCACATATTAGCTAATGAATGAGACGTTTCAAATAAATGTATTTGACATTTTTTCATCTAGATACTTCATCGGCCTTGTCCAGCTGGTTTTAACCTGTTCTCATGTGGTTGTCAGGCAATCCGATGCTTCTCGGAAATTCAAGGGCGACGAAGGCCTACTTGTCGAAACCACAAAAGGTGAGTTTGCTATTATTCGAGTCCCAATTCTTGTGTCACCCCGGAACACATCTAGAACATCTAAAAATGTAAATCTAGTGTCATTCACTCCGTCTGTCAGTCAGTTATTCAATGTCAGGTCAAATGCTAATGGAAAACGAACACGACACTGTTTTAGGGGAAAGTGCTTTCACTGCAAATTTTAACAAGAATAATGTAATCCATGTCAGAATTCAATTATGTATGCATAGGTATGTACCTTTTACCACAAATTTGAATTGTAGAATTCTGCGAAATGTAAAACTGCTTTTACTTCTTTTTTTTGGAAGAACGAACTGAAATTGACAGATGACAGATTTGACTATTTATAATGCATTAGTATTTACTGACTTATTCCGAACCAGTTTCTAATTTCACTGAAAAGTGGCATTAAATGTTGAGAAACTATATTTCTATTTTAAAAATCCATCTGCTGAACCATGTTATTTTTTGTTTGATGCAGGATGGGTGAGAGGGTTTCGGGACAGGGCACAAACCGCCGAGCAAGAGGATGTGGATTGTTGGTTTGGGATCCCTTACGCAGAGGTAAGGAATAATAATAATGATTACTATATATTTTGGCAAATTCTCTCTAACGATAACTTATGTAACCCTGACAACTCTTCTGGGTTTTTTTCTCCCCTAGCCACCCTTAGATAACTTAAGATTTCGCCACCCCCGGCCCATAAAGAAGTGGACTGGTGTAAAAGAAGCTCGCGACCCTCCCAACTCTTGTCCACAAATTATCGATACCTTGTTTCCGGATTTCGCTGGGGCTGCCATGTGGAATCCGAATACTCATTTGAGCGAGGATTGTTTATATTTAAACGTCGTAGCTCCAACGTAAGTTCAAAGAGAAAGCACCTTTACTTATTTACCATTTACCCCCGACGGAAGCCCGGCCAGTTTCCAAAGTTTATCGATTGCACAAAGTCAAATTCAATATTAGGCTAATAAGTAAGCAAGCAATAAGTAAATAGTATACCCGGCCACATAATAATGATTATAATTTGCCCCGAAATTGCAAACATAATTTTCCCTTCTGAGTTTCGAGGTACCACATCAATCTCTCCCCCCCAACAACTCAATACTGATCTTCACGTTTCCCCAAAAAAAGGTGGAAATAAGTTGTGATTTGTCACCTGTCAGTCACTACGACACCAGAAGTCTGCTACTACTAATGCAATCCCCCAAATAATTCGTAGGAGGAAGGTGGAAAATTTACTGTATAAATAAAGGTGGAAGTGAAATAATGATAACAATTCCGTTCGATATTTAATGGACAGGTGCAGTGAAAGCAATAATATGTATAAGTATATATATTGTATACTTACTTACTCCTTCCCCATTTGTTTGACTTGAGCACCTACTGGCACGACATGCAATGGCCTTATTTGGAGATTCACAATCTCACATGCTCTTGCTACTTCTGCATTTGTTGTTATAAGCAGCGACCAACACACATAATAGTAAAAGCAGCGGAAAAGAGAGAAAAAAGTCTCACTTTTCGCGATTTTTTTTGTTGTTGTTGCTTGATGCTCCATAATTGCTCTATGCTCATAAAATGTTCTCTTCTCTATCCTACTTTTTTAACAACGAAAACAACAGTCTAAAACTGTACATGAAACAATTCAAGAAGTATAAAATGTCGGATTTTGGTCTAGTGAATGCTGCTTTTGACATTTATCAGTTTGTGCTATAAGAGAGATTGTCTTTTAAATGCGACTGCTACAAAATTTACTACTTTCATACTGGGTTTCCTGCTCCAACCCAACTAATACCTACGAAAATTTACAGGGAATGCGCGTTGTTTTACTCTTAGTACTACTTTTTCGTCTCGTTTTTTGTTCCCTCTTACGATATGTAAGTGTAACTGCAGGATAAATAAATACAGCCCCATAATAGTGCCTTAGGTGTCTGTCGAAGGAAGGAAAAGGGTCATAAATTCGGCATTGAACCGGTCGTGACCAACTTCATGAAAACCAAGAAGAGAAAGAAAGACTTTCACATAGAATTTTTGTACTAACTTTTCTTGTCTCTCTTAGAACGACTATGGAGTGTTATACCACCGATTACTCTAAACATTATGCAGTACCGCCAGTATTGTATTTCAAGATTTCTGAAGACTTTCTTGCAATTTGTTCCTTTCGAATTGTTCCAAAGTCGGATAAAACAACGCAAAAAATGCAATCGATCCTTGCCACTTACTATACATGTATTTATCAAGTTCTTGAGTGAATTATTTGTTTCCTATGTTGTTGACCTACCAATCAACATGCACTTTTTTATTATTTTCATTAGCAATCGACCACCAAAGCTTGCAGTGATGATATGGGTGTACGGTGGGGGCTTCTACTCGGGTAAGTATACTTTATTTCATTAAATGATAATAATCATTCACTAATACGTTATACTTAGTAAAAGTACTTCAAACAATGCAGTTTGACAGAGACTATTGCTGTCAATCTAATAATTAAACAAAAAACAACGAGCACAACAAACGTTCATAGTTGTCGATAAATATGAAATGAATATAACCTATCCACAATGTACGCTTAAATGTTTAAAAAATCAACAAGGAATTACACTGGAAGAAGTATCTCGCAAAGGAACGATGACATAAAATTCATTTTTTGAAGCTAGAGACCTGATATATCACCGAAGAAGTTGGCCAAAGTTCCTGATATATATCCTTGCTAGGATTGAATGTTAAATACCCTTGCAGTTGGAAGAATGAGTAGCGGAGTTATTTTATGCATGTGAATACTAATTTGTGCAAACTTACTAACTGATATATTATTGTTATTCACTCCGGGTGTAAGGCAACAATCCAGAGAAATCCCTTTTTAGCATGCCTACTGTTGTACATACATACTATTATTATTGTCCTTTAAGAAAGTACAATGATGATAATGATTGTTTGTTTTGACTGAGCAAAAAAACTTCAAAACAGCTAGGGCATTTCTCATTACTCTGCTTTCAAGTACAAAAAACAAACAAAATATTTTGCTTGACGTATGCAATAAAAATAAATGAGGAAACATGAAACAAAAAAGCAAAAAACCTTTCCATATTTTACGCAATCATCAAGTCCTTAATTTTTCCATATGGCCTAATACCAACTTAATGATCACGGCTTTAACCTGAATCACTTTTAGGCAGCTGTATTCATATACGTATATGAATGTATTACTATTTTCTGACAAAAACTAATTGGAAGGACAAACAACAAAAAATGTTTGAAAAAAAAATATTTCTCAAGCAAACTATAGAGTACAAGCAACTGAGCATAGAATATACAAGCATAGATTACGGAATCCTGTAAAAGCTAGTTTTCGAAAATTGCACAATTAAATAATTTCACGTCACACGCCAAGTTTCACTTAATAATAATCGGATAAAAACAAAATACTGGCAACACAACAATAATATGCATTATCATCATCCAAGATTCCAGAAGAACAGAATATTTAAACCAATCACGGAAATTATTAGTCAATTTTGTGATGGTAGAAATTCTAGATGAAAAGATTAATACTGTAAAATGGTGCTTTCCTCCCCAGAATAAATGATGTAGTGGCATGTCTCCGGACAGTCAACTCCTCCGAGCTGGTGTCTAAAGAATGGGGGACGTTAGGAATATGTGAATTTCCATTCGTGCCAGTACTAGGTAAGTACAAAAAATAAACTCGTATAAATTGAAGAATCTGTCCTATTTAAAGAATACAAAGTAAACTAACTAACTACTGCGAAAATTATTTAAATGCTAACTGTAGGTCAGATTATGTAGGAGCAGCATTTAATGATAAACTCATTTTAATTCCTTTAAAATAGACGGATCATTTCTGGATGAAATGCCAGAAGTGGCATTGAGAAACGGTCACTTTAAACAGACGCCTTTGCTACTGGGAAGCAACCTTGAGGAAGGCAACTACTTTATAATCTACTATCTAACAAATTTATTTCAAAATAAGGAGAATGTGTTGGTAGATCGGGAAGACTTTCTTCAATCAGTACGTGAACTCAATCCCTATCTAAATAACATAGCGAGGCAGGCAGTCATATTTGAGTATACTGACTGGCTCAACCCGCATGATCCCGTCAAGAATCGTGATAATCTTGATAAAATTGTCGGCGACAAACACTTTACATGCAATGTCAACGAATTGGCCTTGAGGTAACTCTTTAATTTCTCAATTTTTTTCTACTCCAATTCTGAAGTTTTTGCTTTCCTTTTTTCCTTCGATCTTGAGCAAATTGACGGATGAATAAAAAATTTATTACAACTGAAACCAACTTTCCTGCACGCAATATACTACCACATTTAGACTGACCTCACAGAAAGCTATTCGGGCTAGAGAAAAAGAAAGTTGTGTGCTATTCTCGCCTCGCCCCAATAATAGAATGTGTCTCTATTGCCTTTAAAGCAATTTTTCCAAAATTATTTTTCCATGTGCGTGTTCAAATCTGTCAATTTGTTTTGATGCGATGAGTCCATTCATTACGGATTTATATTTTTGCTACGCATCGCCAGACAAATATCTAACGCTCCTTTTTTTTCAAATACGTGTAGGTACGCAGAGGCAGGTAATTATGTCTACATGTATTACTTTACACACCGATCCTCGCAGCATCCGTGGCCGTCGTGGACGGGCGTAATGCACGCAGATGAAATAAATTTTATTTTCGGTGAACCCCTCGACCCATCGAAGGGATTTAACTCTCAGGAAGTTGAGCTCAGTCGGCTAATGATGCGTTATTGGGCCAACTTTGCCAAAACGGGGTACAACAATTGCCTTCCCACATCTCAAATAAAGACCAATAAATTCCGTAGATCATCAAACGGGAGAAAATTTTCGTGAACCCATCTATATTTACTTTCTATATTTTTTATATAGGAACCCAAGCCTTTACCCCAATGGAACGTGGAACAAATTGTATTGGCCCGTGCATACAGCGTGAGTTTACTTAGAAATTATAAGTATCGTATGATTATAGTATACACACTAAAGATTACGTTTCTTGTAGAGTTCAACCAAGTTTAGACCTAGATACTTAGCTTGATAAATGGGTACGTTTGGTGTGGCGGAAAAGCTATTTTGAAAAAATTGATTCACAGATGTGATGTGATTCTTTATTACCCTATGCCAAGTAAAAATTAGCCAGCTTTGACAATGACTGGTTCGCCAAAAAACTAAACTGTACGATGGACCGACACCATCCTAACTTGGAAGGTTTGACATCTTGTCCCACACTTCTTTTGAGCCATTATCATGAAAATAAATGAAGCATAAAATAATTCACTCTGGAGAGTAAATTATTTTGGAAAAAGAGAAAGCATTAATTATTTAATTTTGTCCTGATGAAGAGCAGAGTGTCTGTTCGGAAGCTTGACAAATAAAAACATGTATTCTTCTGAAATCGTTGAAACCCAATCTAATAAAGAGAAAGCATTCCTAAAAGTCATTTTTGACTTAAAATTTTCTGCGCTCGTTTACATATCCATGCTAACAAATAATTACGACTACGGCCTTACAACATCGTAACGTTTGTTGCACGCAGTTTTGTATATACATATGTTTCGGTGTGAATGGAAATAAGAAAGTTGAACTAACTTGAGGTTTTCCTTCTGGTTTGTTTTCACCGGCTGCAGATATGGACGGGAATATTTGGAATTGAACGTTAACGCGACCAAGACAGTCAGCATCGGACGAGGTCCGAGACTCAAGCAGTGTGCCTTCTGGAAAAAATATCTGCCGCAATTAGTGCAAGCCACTTGTGCGTGATCCCTTCTCATATAAAGAAAATTACAGACAATACAAAAAAGAAATTACATACATAAGTACCTTAATATAAGTTCTCCTTTCCATCTTAACTAAAGAATCTTCTTCTTTTTTTTTGTCTTTCCACTCCCATACCGATACAGCCATGCTTGGACAGCAAAAGGAACCATGTTCAAATGGGGATGTTCATAGTCGGATCGTCACTGGAGAACTTCTGGTCACCTTAGGTATCATTACAATTGTGGCATTAATAATTCTCATTGTTTTATTTGGAGTCTACTTCCTTTATCACCGGGGTCGTCGTCATTAAAAACTATATATATATATATATATATGTTGTATCATTATTATTATTACTACTACCATTCGCTCTCTCTTACACAGATTATGATTCGATTCTTACCAAGAGCAAAAATAGTTCTTTTTTTGTATAGAAAAGTCGAAAACTTTTCTCGCATTATAGATTTGTAGCTTACTTTTGTAGTTGGAACGCTCTAGCTCTTATACCTTGTTTACTACTCATACTCATGTTAACAGTTTTGTATGACATAATTTTGTATCGATTATCGGTTTCCCGTTTATCATCATCAGTCAATATTTGAATTCATTCGCCGAACAAAACTAATACTTTTTTAATTCTGGATGCGAACAATCCAAAACTACTTTCGCTATTATATATATGTATATATATATACATACTACCTAATAGTTGCAGCAGACCTTCTTTAGATCCATATTATATATTATTCGTAGCCCAACAAAGAGAAGAGTTCAGTCTTGTCTTATTTAACACTCTACTATCTCTCTATTCTGGCTAACGAAAACGTTATGATGACTGTGACTAACTTAATAGCATAATAATTTATTATAATGGCCGAAAATAATCTTATACACCAGACTATTTAGTGTAAAGAAGTACTATATATATAACACAGTAATTTTTTGGTCGTTCAAGTCGTTTTGAGGATCCGATATTTTTATACATTATTACATAATACATGAATTGCATACATAAAGTACATCCTACATTTTACATTATTATTCTTCATCTCTGTCTGTACGTGCAAGTAAAAATTCAAGTATTTACTTGTTACTACTATTATTTCACCTTCTGTGAATGATTCATCCCTCTCCTCATGATTCCCCTATTTTCCTTCACTGTCTCCTTCATTCACTCACGAACTCAGTTTCATTGACATGTTATTTACTTCAACACAACTAGTCACCCGCATTCACCAATCACCACACCAGCTTCAAAGTTCATGTCACCTTATGAATTATTATTATTATCATTGTACCTTAATTACAGTAGTCAAATACATCACGTTCACAACACTTCACCTCACTGTAATAATAGAAAATACACAGTAGTTAAAAATATCAGTACATTACACCAAAAGATTTTTCTTCATTTCATACAAAAGGTTTTTATTTCTGTGGAGTCGATGTCATGTGAATATTATTTTTGCTTCAAACTAATTAATCTCTCTTTTTTTGAAGGATGCGCACATTTTTATTATTAAAAAGGAATGAAAGGACATTTCGTTTCATTTTGCCTTTTTCAGCAACCTTTGCCATTGTCCAAGTATTGCCTCATTGACGAGATTCGGATGATTGCTTAACGACCGACCCTACAAATTCGTACCTTTCATGAAACTTCTCGGAAAAATGTCAAGACAACGTTATCAAAACTGAATACCCCTTCCTGCGGTCAAGATCAGAGTTTTTCATACTTCTGCTACAAAAACCTTTACGAAAAGCGAACAGAAAAGAATTTTAAAAGAATGTGTGTTTCACTCTCTAATCGGCAGCGGTTCCTGTTTGTGGGCGACTTATTCATCCCTATAGACTTAGTTAGTAACAACAGAAAAAGTATTTAAGTTCTTAGCAAACATCTACTTATCTATCCTTATTCATTCTCAAACTCAGTTTACTTACTGAAGTTTTATTACACTACTTATATTAACCCGAAAAAGGCCAGTTTAGGAAAGATCATTATATCGGTACCATTCCAACATAAGATATGACTGTACGATGATCTCATCGGTCGTGTCTTCGAATTTCAAATTAATTAATTTTCTTCAGTTCAACAAGAAAATATATCCATCCGACCCCTAATATTCAACCAAAACCATCTAGAATATAACAGTACCATACTCCATAATGTTGACATTTTAGTTAAAATTGCAAAAATCAGACGTCTTCTCAAAAAAGATCTGTTCAATTCCTTCAGGACTACAATTAGAACGTCTTTTAGAGCAAATTCGATTTATCCCCTAGTGCCATTCACTCCAAATTTCAGATTAACATTCCGTAATCTACTTACCATGCGAAATATTATGCTCCAACAGGAAAAAAGATTTTTTAAGTAGTGCTAATAAGATGCTGAGTCGTTCAGTACATTAATTACACTTTTTCAGTGAAAGAAATTGAAATAAGCAAATCAAGGTGCTTTTCTGACACAGTCGTCGCCCGCCACATCAGCTCGAAGGCATAAGTTCTTACTTTCGCAGGACTTGATAATAAAAAACTATAAAGTAATGATTAAAAATCTTGAACGATAAAAACTACAGAAATAAACAAACCTGTCGATTCTGTTGTACAGTGAAAAGCGAGGTTCTTGAGTTATTTTAAAGGACAGATAAAAGTATATACAAAAGAGATGACCAAAAGTATACATAGGAGTGCTTGACGCCTTTTAAATTGTACAATATTCATTTCAATACATATCATTTTGCTTCTGGACAACTATAATATAACCGTTGACATTAATTAGACCAGGGAAAGGAGTAGAGACCGCAAGAAAAAGTGCACGCATTATTATCATCATTCCAATTCCAAGCAGATGATTGTATTTCGTTAATACGGCGAGGTTCATATATAAAAGTCCTTTAACTTTAGTGTGCCAGAGAGAATAATAGTTTGCTCATTAATCACAAATTATCAACTGCATCGTCATCAATGATAGTAATGTAATGTCACTCTAATTTTTTTGCGACAGACGAACGAACGTAAGCGCTATAATCTACTATGCATTATGGGAGTACATGGGGAAGGAGCTCGTATATAGTAATTTACTGCATCATAATATTCATATTCATTAATTGTCAATTGCGTAGTGAGTGACTTATTTTTCCATCTTGACTTGTTTTCATTACGGGGAAAATAATATCATTCGGCCGGACCGAGGTAATTACATATTACTAATATTACTACTTTACCAAACTTGTATTTCTAGGAGTTTAGCCTAGTACTACACACACAGGAATGTAGCTATCTAGGAAAAGATTTTTTGCCACAAGATCCTAACAATTATCTTATTTAGGTCGACCCATCATAACCCACAACCATTATCATCATTGGCAAACATTTTTGGAGAAAACAACGTAAATTGAATACGGACTTAAGTAGGTGTCAATCTCTTATAAAGATCAGGTCACAAAGATGAACATAAAGCTCTTTACTTTCTAAAAAGAAAATTCTTGGTATTGGTATTCTTTAAATAAAGAAATTGACTAACCTCTTCCTTCCAAACTGAAGGTTTGAAAAGCTTGGAAAATGAACGTCATAAAGACATTTTAGCATATCAGCTATAAAAACTACATATATAACTATAATTAAACCAATATAAGTATAATAATAAAAATTAAAGTTTGCTATGGTGGAACTCCACAAATTTTTTGCGGACAATGAGTGATCGCAAAAAACTCGGATACAGTTTCGTTGGTACTTATTACGACAATGAAATTATTGACAAACTATTATTATTGCAATTATTATTACGATTTCGTTGACTAACGCGAACAAAAATAACTAATTACGATAATTATTACAAATTGTTTACAACAAACGATAAAAGAAGAAAATAATGTTTCAAATGTTAATAATGTTTTTGTATTAGAGGATGTACTTACCAGTACTAACAATGCCAGTGCGCTGATTTCATTAGTGAGTTAGTCCTGGATTTCATTTTCTCATTAATTTTATTTCCGTTTCTGGGAAGAGTTCTAAGTAAGAAGAGATGGTGTCGTGCCGACGGCTTGGCGGGAGTGAAGAATCTACCTGCATTCATATCCATAAGAAACAAGTTTTACGTAAGACTAAAACATTTAATTTTGAGGAGGCAGATGAAAATCGTATCCCTAAGAAAATATCTATGCATTCGGAAGGGGAGTCGGTGTAGTGAATAGCGCTTCATAATTTTATCTGCATTATACGTACGTATTTTAACAACAACTCTACATTCTAAAAACCGTTTTCCAGTCTTCGCGCAAAAAATAAAAGAATTTCATGCATTGATAAAACATTGCAGCCTACGTAATGAAAATAATAATCAAGAATAATCAATAAATACTTATCGAGCAAAAATACATTACATTGATTACATAAATAAACTTATACATACATTAGATAATAATATTTTAGGGTTTATATGTATTTTGATTATTACGCAAGTAAAATATAAAAGTATGTACGTACTTGTTATAGCTTGTAAGATTGCAACTGTAAGTGAGGTCAGGTCAGTTGTTATCAACTTAGGGAATTTTAATATTGTGTAACAGCAACAACAAAAACAAAATAATACTACTTAATATTCATACTAATCAAAAAACTGAAATCCATGCATATCAAAGCAACGCTACTATACAGCCAATTCTGAGTTAATATCCTACGTTTTTCAGCAACATCACTATATTTACTGACTTTTTCATTTCTTTCTTGGGAGATGATGATACAATTACTCGATCGAAGAAGGCTTAACAAGTTATTAAGTGTAAAAAACCATGAAATATATATATATTATCTGAAAAAAATGCCATATATATGCAACTAAACATATCAGAAACAAAAGAAACCTTAACAAACATTGATTAAACATGTAGTACTTAATGATTATGGTTATATTTAGCTAATTAATAATCAAGTCAATAATTTAATGTAAATGTACTTACAACTTATATTTTTCCATTACTGGCTCCATGAACGGTGATTCATTGTTCTGTGGGTCATATGATGCGCGTGTTTACTAGTTATGTTGTTATGTATTGCGAATTTGTGAAACCTTGTTAGTGGTAGATTTTTTTGGTGGTGCGATGCGCATGCGTTTGCAAAAGAGGAAGCAAACTTTAAAACTTTCACTGTAAACTGTAAGCATTGAACGCTCGAGTTGTTTCTAAAAAAGCTCTCGGTGGTAGCCATTTTCGGAAGTTGATATCGTCGTCGAATCACACCGTATTGCCAACTAATTTTATTTCTTTGTAATTTGTTCAGTGTTTGTTCTCCATCGCAACTTTCGTTTCCTTCTCAATGGGGATAATTTTTCAAGGTTAGACAAAAATTTTTAAAATTATTGATATCTGATTCTGATTAGGTTGATAAGGTATCATCATAATCGGTTGTTATTTAGCTCAGGCTGGGTAACTACGTTTTTGTGGTTGGAGTGATGGAAGTGCGCTGACTTGGAGGGAAATTTTTTTTTACCGTCGTTCATTCATACGATGGCGAAAGTTTTTCCTCATTCTTCATACGTGTTTTTAATAATATGCAAATGCGAAACAATATTGTACATATCATTAGTGATAAGGACGGGTTAGTTAGTTAATTAAGGTGAGGTGGTGTCATGGCGTGCTATCATTATTATGGAATACACAATATTACTTCGCAAAGGATCTACAACAATAGTATTATCCGGAAGGGAAAGTGGATGGTCATGGATTATATACTTTGTATTCTCCATGGCTATTGTAGTAAGTTCGCATTTTTGTCGGAGCAAAAATAAGAATCAGATCGAGTATAAGGACGTCTTCATTGAAAATGCATTCCATGAACATCCAATCCAATTCACTACATTCAATATGTGTATCTTATATGCAAGAACTAAATAATTAATCCACCATGATGGTAAAAATATCATTCCTGTACTCCTTCGCGCATAAAAAAGTATGTACATAAAAAGTCTCATATTGTACATTTCAAATACTATTCTCCGACAAGTGATTTATATCGTAATCATGCATACATAACTACAATACATTATAAAAGAAGTGGTTCATGATGACATAAAAATGAAATATGCAAATACTAAAATTACGAAACAGAAACAATAAACCTTAAAAAATAATTAATCTTTAGGAGAATAAGGATGATAAATCGCAATTTTCGCTATAAAAATACATATATTATTATTGTGTCACTATCGTAATACATGATATATACATACATACATACATCCAACAGCAACAATTACAGTCTTCTGGCAAAGGAGAGGAGAAAACGTTTCAAGCGGATTATAATATATGAAACAATATATTACAATTATTATTTACATGTAATATTATCACTTATTATAATTACCGTATAAACATACCAAGAATATATTTCGATTAAGGGAAAAAATTATCGAGGATTTGTCAAAGAATTCTTTCGATAATTTCAATGAAAACTGCTAGAGAATACAATATTCCAAAAACATCTACCAGTGTAACTGAAAACAATAATGGTTTTCTGATGAAATCTTACATAGTTGTGTAATATTAATAAATTAAGCTATATTTGTAGGGAATTAGTGGTTAGGTAAATACATACTACTTTCTAGCGAGAGGAAGTCGTGGCGAGGGCGACTTTTTGGTGTTTCCAATTTCCAACAAAAAATGAATCTTCAAAACTATATGGGTAATAGATAGAATGACATGACTATATACGTTTTCCTTTTTGGGTATATCATATAAAATATTTTTGTTATTCAAAACGATTCTGGAAATAAGGATTCTGGTGTTTCTTTAATTGTTCCCACTCATTTCGGGTTGTTAAGTTTATAACAACTATATAAACGAATAATAATTACTACGAGTAACGATGATGAAGTGACCTAAAACCAGGCGAAAAGAAATACATATATAAATTCTTTAGGGCTTCGGGAAAAAGGTTTTTCTTCTCGTTTCATCATCATATAGTCAGGTGCATTTAAACCAATTTTAGGTATGTTCAAGTGGAGGGAAATATCGAGATTATAAATATTTATGTTTGAAAAAAGCCTTTCTGCATTAAAAATCAAGCATGTAGTGACATTAACTTATCGTATTGATAAAATTTCCTTGGTGCGATTGCTTCTGTGAGTTTCGTTTGAAATCAAATCAGTCCTTCTTTCGCCAGATGCAAATAAATAACTTATTTTTGCACATTTCAAAAGTAGGAGAGGTAGTTGAGCGTGCTAAGGTATCACATCATGTCAGATATTTACGAATTCTTTTGAAAGGCTTCTTCAGCAGGACAAATAATAAATGCTCACACAAATAAGTTTTGACAAATATACGCACTAATCGTTATTATTCTTAATACTTTGATTATTTACCAGGTCAGGTTCAGATAAAATAGGCATTATTTTGATGAGGGACTTTGTTCATGCAAATTAAATCTATTTTTTATTGCAATTACTTCTTCATTAGTCATTTACAGAAGGAAGAGAATACATATTGGTGCTGTTCAATGATTACCGGAATAATCATATAAAAGCTGACTGTTTTACGTAGTTGAAATTACGCCAAGATGACAAAACGTTTTAATGAGTGTGATATGTACGGTTACAGTTGTTTCCTTTGCGTTTAAATAGTTTCCGAACAAAAAAATTAGCGAAAATGTTCTGATTCTCTCTTTTTCGTTTCCTTTCATCGATTCCTATATTCTCATAAACAAAAGATCTTGCTTTTAAAAAGTGACGCGATGTGTACCACGAACGCAGATTAATTGTTGAATTAAATGGAAAAAATACAAATAATCAATAATTTTAGCGGAACTTCATATATGCAAGTTTATACATGATAAATCGTGTAATGAATAATAACACTATGAACTTCACATAAAAATAAATCCAAAAAATTTCAAAAAAAAGTGCTAAGAATTTTAGTCCCGTTTGCAGCTGGTTAAAGCAAAGGCGCGGTATTGATCGGAACTGTAGGTAATGTTTGGAACTGTTACCGATGTAGTTTATCTATTGTGCATACAACAATACAATACAAAGCAATTCACATGAAATATGAATACAAGGCAAACAGAAACAGTTTGACATGACTTCACTGCTTGTCGCGGTATGGTCTGTTAATATTCAAGGGATATGGATTTTGGGAAAGTCTAGCTTATAATGGAAGAAGTCGTCATTGGCCGGTGAATCGGTTTGTCTAATTAATAAAAAACTGCTTAGATTGTTACAATAAAAAGGTTAAGGAACTCTAGTCGTTTGGACTGTAAGAAGAAGCCAGGAGCGTGTGGAATTAAGGAGGAAGATATTTCGGTTAGGTTTCTTAATGCCAGAAATACTTGAAGTGTTCGCCTGCTTTGTTTTTTATAAAGAAGAGGTTTGCATAAAAAACTGATTCCGTGTACTTTATAAAGAAAACTATGAATACTAATAGCATAAAAAACTATTTAAAATCATATGTAAAAAATTACTACTGTAAAGTTGATAGTGAATCTGTTTGAGCAAAATAAGTAATGCAGAGGATTTGAATGTGTGTGAAGAAAATGAGATGAGTTAAGGCAGGAAAACAGCTAGCTTGATAATAATCATTTCAAGAATGGGTGGGAAGAACAACCGGGTGACTGAAATAAATACGTTCAGAAAGAACATACGTAACTGTTCTTTGCAATAGTAAGAAGCGTGCCATAATTATCTGCATAAAGAATGAGAACAGAGCACCCAATGCAGAAATCAGAATCAAGCAATGATAATTGATTCAAATGATGAAGGTTAAAAGAATTGCAAGAACAAAGTCCCTCATAGCAAGAACAAAAGAAAACAAAATATTTTCAAAAGCATAGTACACGGGAAAAGAAAGTTTTGGAAAGGAAATCGTGTTGGCGACGATATGTTCAAGACATTGTTGAGAAAGGCTTGAAAATACAATAAACTCTTAGATTATCTTCAGCCGAGCACTACCACCAAAAAAAGAAACTACCTTTTAGATAATTACGCTGAACATAATAATAATAATAATGAATAATGAAAAAAATGAATATATTATATGCCATAATATAACAAAAAAAATATGATTAATGATACATACCAACATGTCAATTATTATTGCTGATGATGTTCAATAAAGTTAATTATACAAAATTAACATGATAAATTTAAAGGAAAAAACATTTTGTGGTGTTTCGAGCATTATTTATTTTTAAATATTGTGCCTGTTTTTCCACTCCGTATAAAGGCAACATCATCATCGCGATGAGAGCATTATGATTGCACTTAGTATGGCAGTGTAGGTGGGAATAAATATCCACCATCACCTCCTGTCTTTTACTAGATTCCACGAATGTAAGATAGATGTACTCGGGAACAAAGAGAAATTGCTCGACTTTCTCTGGCAGCATTCCAGGTAAGAAGGGGAAAAAGTCCTGAGAAAGTTTCGATGGGATTTTCTCCCTTTTATCTACAATGATACATTTTCAATCTAACTTTGTGTTGAGCATCCATTCCGCTCCGCTATCGCATGGGCTTGGTTGGTTGCTGTTATCTAGTTTTCACCATCACCGCGCTTCCCTCCAGCATTAGGAGACAAGGGGATGAGACAATGCGATATTTTTTATTTGTCTGGCGGTGGCAAAGAGACAAATGAGGGCAAATATATCTTTCTTTGTAAACTCAAATCGCACCGTTTTATTTACATGGGAACGAAGACGCAGCGTCAGAAGAATCTGTAGCTTTTCAATTACACTGAGATACATACATACTTATAGGAGGTTTATGGTTAGGGTTGAGATGGGAATTTTGATTATGACTGTGTTTTTTTGGCAACAGATTTTATAGTGCTATTAAATATTTAATTTAGGGAGAAAATATGCAAAAATTCCATCATTTACCTGGGGCATATTCGACATTTACCTCATTGGAAATGGAAATGATGGGGTTTCATTAAAACAAACTGAGGTTTGTAGTTGAGCCCAGCTCTGTAAATTTTTCTACAGAACACTCTCGGTATTATTAATAATCGAGTAATAATATTGACAATAAGTGGAAATGGATAAATTTTATGGTGGATTAAATGTATCTCTGAGGCGGTTCGTAATGCTTTGTATAAAACCAAAGGATAAGCAGCAGTAAGTAGATTAGCTAGAGCATGCTTTTGTGCTACTTTTTGAGGTATGAATTAAAACGTAGTACTACTTAACTAGAGAAGAACCATTGTTTCAACGACTAAAACTAACTACATTTTTGCAATATTCTAAAATT
>JAHZNH010001441.1:0-10326 GCA_027744355.1 Tyrannoseira gladiata
ATTCCGAATTCCCCAAACGATGATATTCATTGGATTTTATTGGTGGTGCTCCCACTCTTTTTAAGAACTTCCCTTATTCGCTCAACAAAAATAAAAATTGGGTTTTGGTTAAGTTCAGGTAGTAGATAAGAAAGTATTGCTATACGTTCGAAAATCCCAAATTATTTCACAGAAAAAAAAATCGAATGGGATGAGATGCGATGGTGTGGGGGGCTTGGAGGAACATAAATCTTTTGGCTGCCTTGTTTTACGTAAGATTACCAGTTTTCGAAAGCTCCAATCCAATCCAATCCTTTCTTGAATAGAGACTGGCAATGTGGGTAATGTAATGCTCATTGAAAAGAAGGCAAGTCTCGGAAAGCAAATTTTCAGAACTCGATGAGACGCAGTCAGAGTCAGCATTTATCTGAGCAATACGCACGGCTGAGGTCTCTACTCTCCTCTTGGTTAGTTAGTCCCAAATCGAGATATTCTTACCAGAAAAAAATGTATCACGCTCTGCTTATGCACTTAAATACACTTCGCTGAAGTGAGCATTACTATACCGTACCACTCGGAAAATTTTTCTAATGAAATGAGCTTCAAGTCTTGTGCCTGAACTGAAATGTGCATATTGCATTGCGTGCACCTTGTATAAGGATAATAATGTATTTTACCTCTCCTACTGCCAGCACTATTTGAATCCATCGGGAATATTTCATAACGACTCAACGATTTGTATATTCAAATAGAATTATTCACCATTCATAAGTACATTCGTAATGATGGCCTTAGCTCTCACTCACCGTCAGTATGGGTTCGTTAGTACACGCATCCTCAGAAAAAAGACGAGCGTGCAATCCATACATTCATTCATTTCTCCTCAAGCCATCGAAATCGATATTTGAGGCTGGCTGGGTGAATGACGACGGCCTTTCCAATATCACGTTACACTGTAGCTTCCGGCTCACATGAGGGAATCCTGCTAATTCAGCAGAGCTGGAGCTGAATGAAATATTGAGAGCCTGGAGTGTCGACTTGCTTCTTAATCGTTGTAGCACCATGGATGGAAGACGACGACAGTAAATTGGCATTTTAATGACGCAAAGATTTGAAATACATTTATTTAGTACGATCTATTCATCAGAATCGAGTCGAACGGAATATTTGAGTACAGTACAACAATGCAATTTTGACTGGGATAGGTCTCGGCGAAGTAATTATTATTCAAGAGATCTTGTTTCCATCCACCTTTCCAAGAAAAATAGTCGGCTTCAGCTTGACTCTCTAAGAGATTGCGAGATGAACTCACTCCAGACCAGAACAAAGTAAGGTGGAATTTCGATTATATCATCATCATCATCATCATCATCTCACGACGATGACGAGCTAACATCTTCTGCCCTTCTTGTTTGACTTTTGTCTAGAATCTAGACTTACGTCAAGCCAAGTGCTTACTTAGTGCTGACAGAAAGTTGGATATGTTTCTTGGGCTATATTACGCAAAGGAAGGAAGGGTCATCATCTTCGCTTGGAGCTTTCTTCATCTCCCAAAAAATTACTTGCAAGCTCTTATGCAAATTAATCGTGTGTATTATATGAGCTCACGTCCGAAGATGTTTAATATGATGATGTTGAACTTCCAGGTCCCCGTTGTGGGACAGCCGTCGAGATCGAGATAAAAAACAGGACGAGCATTTTCTCCACTGCTGTCTCAGGAAACAGCAGCTGCTTTCTGGATATTCCCCCCCCCCCCGAGAAAAAAAGATCTCCAGATTAGACCTGACCTATCACTTACGTGCTTTTTGCATATAAGGAGGAAAACTTAATTCAAACTGTTCTTTTTCATACAATCATCCTTAATCACATTTCTCATGAGCGGCCCTACACCCATGGCTGTTACGTACGGAGACAGCCAGCTCCTCGCACAAAATCCATTGGAGCAAGCATATATCAGAGCCATGATGAAGGGGTAAGATGAGAACGAAATCTTTCCTCAAGATCACTTTACCTACGAAGACCTGTGATGTGACGTCTTTGCTACCCACCTGAAAAGGAGCCTTCATGTATCACAACTGAGTAATCGTTTTGCCTGCTTTCATTTCACATTTCATCCCATTTTCCCGCTCATCTTTTTAATAATTAATGAGAGCATATTATTCTCATAATTTTACTCTCGTCTTTTCAACCTCGTCCCTAATTTTCATCACTTTCGAAGGATCATTATCAAGAGACAAATTCCTTGACAAAGTTTACAAGGAGTTGACAGAGTTCACTAGGATTCGTGTCAACCGACGGGGAGATGAGATGATATTAGCAATGTAATCTTCATTTTTATGATTACTGAAGCCGTTCTGATGTTCCCGTTACAATTAATCCAATCTTCCTCACTTTTCCACGAAGGCTCCCAGGAGCGATTAAAGTCGGAAGTAGTAGTAAAGCTACCTATTTAGCAAGCCCTTTTTTAAATTACTTATGAGAATCCTTTTTTCAAGCCTAAAGTTTCCGCGTGTGCGCTTACTTAAGTATTAGGGAAATCTTAATGACAGCACTAATAAGTAATAGCGACGCTTGCCATACTGCACGTACATTGTCTATGAAGCCATCATAGATGAATCTCTGATTAAAGTCATAACCATCTCGGCTAAAAACAAGGAGGGAGAAAAGAGGACTACAATAATAATGATAAAAGATGATGACGACGGGGGATGTGATGATACAATATGATCATGATCAAATGTTTAAAGACTCAACGTAATTCCTCCATCCTGAGATCACCTCTTAAATATCTTCTTCTGCTACTGAATCTTGGCCTAGAGGGATCAGATCGGCCCAGGTCGACCCCAATAAATTGCTTCTGTATTTTAAACGCTCTAGAAATTATTTCAGCGTCTACTCTGTGCATTTCCCCTTTCTCCGAGTGAAGGAGGTAAATAGACGTAGTTTTTTTAATTATTGTAATCCGACAGAAATCATGAAAATGATCATGAGGTCATCGGAGACTGACTTGACTATCCCAAGACGAAAGATGTTTTTTTTAAAGAAAGAAATGAGCGCGAGCCGAATTTGATCGAGCCTTCTGGCATCATTCAGAAGGCAACGATGAGGACGAACTAATTTTCAAACGTATTTCCCCCTCCTGGCCGCACCACAACTGCTTCCGTCCAGTCGGAATGGAATCCTGCTCCCTCGATCCATTAATGCACCCCAAAAAGATTATTAAATGATAGAAAAAAAATGAGGGATCGTGAGTGATAAGTACTTGGATCTCCCAAACCGAAGGCACCAGCAACGGGCCAGAATGAAGAACAAAGGGGCTAGTCTTCTCATCATCTCATCTTTATTCCTAGTTTTACCGCTGACTCAAGCAAAAAAACCAGTACATTTTATGGGCTCAACACTACCCTACACCATCATTTTTGTCTTGTGCCTAAAAACATCGAGCATGAAACAGCCGTCGTCCGACTCCGACCAGCAGTCGTTGCCAGTCCTCCTGTTTCCCCTTTTTTTATTCATTTTTCCCTTCTTCATCATTTTCTTTCAGTCATCTGCTCCTCGTTCCGAATACGTAGGGAGAAAAAAATTGTTCCTTTGAAACAGCAAAACTTGTACGGGGTCTGGTGTGCTGCTCCAAGCACGTCATCTTGACTTGACGGGATCGAATTATACGTGCTGCCTATGGCTCGTGTGTGTACCACTTTTCGTTGGGGAATGAACATCAGCGACACGCATGATACAAAAAAAAAGTGTACGAGCTGCTGGCTGCTGCGTCCACGTCATATCACATCACATCACTCGTCTTCCTAATTCCATTTTTATTGCAAGTCTCTCTTCTTTCTCTGAGACGAAGACGAAGACTTTGTCAGTTGTTGGGGTTGGGTTGGGTTGGATGAGCAGATGAATGAACAACTGTTCCCCTCGAATGCATGTAAACTGTTTCTCCTCCTGATGGTGATGTGATCTGATGTGTTTTCACAAATACAAATAGCAGCAGCAGCAGGAGGAGAAGAGGATGATGAAGAGGAATGGATTTCAAAGAAAAACGAAGCGCGTGGCGAGTCATGTCATCATCTGGTTTTTTTGGGTCCTCGCAATAAAACTGAGCTGAGACAAAGACGATGATAATGGCAATGATTTCTTGAGGTTTGCAGTGGGGTAGGTAAGAAAATACTTAAGATGAAGTCAACTGCGAATAAGAGGAACTCAATTTATGGGTGTAATAATGCACGCGGACTTTCAGGATTTAAGAGGAAGGGCACACGCCATAAGTACTTTAGACCTAATGTGGTAATTTATGACAAGCAAAGGGGGCAAAAATTAGCATGGCGAGCGAGACTAAAAATGAGATGAAGTTGCGAACTTTAGGAAAAAATTTCTCGAAACGGCGCAAAAAAAGGCTCGACTTATTTTGATAATTCCTGCTCAGTCTCAGTTTTGCTCGGAAGGTATGTACTTTGTCTTTCTTCATCTTCATCCAAAACTTTTTTTTCGTTTTCGCCTGGGCATTCTTCACTTTCAGTACACTTGCAATCATCATGAAGGAAGACAAGGAGGAGGAATTACGGTGCCAATAATTATATTTAGGAAAATGGAACAGTCAGTGCACATCAAGGAAAGGAAATAAGAACTCTGGGGGACTAAGAACAAAAGAGGTTAGTGGGAGACTACCTATTCTTACTTCGGGTGGATGGACTTTTCCCAGTTGATCATCCCATCATATTATATATGGCTAATTTAATTGTACTTTTCTGAGAGAAAATCTAGAAAACAACGAGATTCTCAGTCATCTTCGAGTTCGTGACACTCCACAGCCCTTCATGGTTCATTTAAGTGTGTCACGTTTCACGTTGTGCGAATAAAAGTCAGTGGCGCATTTTTTTTGAAACCATCCCTGCTCGTTTTTTTTCATAAAAAAATCCAAGACAAAATTGCATCGTTGATGCATGCATGGATGCATGGCTCTTGAGAGAATTGATGAGAACAATGAGGTGTTTTAGGCAAGCCTCCACCTTAATCTCCTCTCCTTTATTGTCAAGAAACGAGTGTTGCTTGAATGAAGTTACCTATATTTTTTTTGCTATTTTGGTGGTCCCCGTTTTTTTNCTATTTTGGTGGTCCCCGTTTTTTTCGAAAAAAAATTGAATCGATGACTTCATCACACCAAATGAGGCTCGCGAGTTTAAGTAAGGATGATGAAAATTCAAACTGATATTTCGGACTTACAACAGCTGGACGAGGTAGAAAAAACTGCAAAATCGTTTATGGTTCAGCAGCATCACAGTCAGAACCAGAACCAGAGACTTTCAAAAGTTCGTTTGAATTTCATGAAAAGCCTTACGACAAGTTAAATACCTTTAAGGTTTAACTGCCATCATGGTTATTGCGTTAGTTAGGTTACTATTACTATCGGTGCCACGTTATTCTGGCCATTCCACCACTGTTTTTTCTGTTGCCTTCTGCAGTGTACATTAAATCAAATGAAAGAGACAGATTCGAAGGCATCTCGCTTCTGAGCTCAAGCAGGAGTACAATACTTAAAGGCCCACACGGAACATCTGTCATAAAGGAAGACTTAAAAATGGGTTTATTTATCCCCCCACCTCATCTGCCCTCGCCCTGCTACAGTTTTAACTCGCATCACTTATGTATTTATTTCCGACGAAAAAGTAAATGAACTTTTTAAATAGAAAAGGGATCACGATCCGAATTGAGGGTGAAATGCTCATTTTATTGAAGAACGGGCACAGTTGTTATGTGAGGTGGCAGTTGGATGTGAGGTACGTGAAGTAAATAGTGAAGTATCTACGTTTTTAGGGATTATACTTATGAGGGCATGAGCCAAAGCATTATACTGTTTGCCGTGCTCATCAGGTGATGAGTCTTAAGCTCGATCAATTAAAGAATGTAACCCCTACAGTCCCTTTTTCTAAAGTTTCGGGTTCTATTCCAGCTGAAGAAAAAGTTGAAAAAAAATGTGGATTGGGATTGGGAAGACGGAAGCAGGGGCTCGAAAAGTACGCACCTGCCCACTAAAATCCTGGCTACCCTCACATTCTCCAGTGGAGTTTATTTTTCATTTCAACTTTATTTCTGCATCAGTTGCAACCGGATAAGACAGCAGAAGCCTGCTGACTCATTTTAAAAATAAGTTGGAAACGAAAAAGTTGTTGCGACTGGTTCATACAAGTTCATATCCTCAACTCATGGATCTTCTTGCAGTCTTCCCGGAACATAACTACTCCAATTGAATTTGGATTTATTTAATGGGTATGTAGTACTTACTTACTCCATTCTTCAAAGCGATTAAATATTGTTGGATCATTTTCCAATGGAATCGTAAAGTAACGCGCGGACGGAGAAGTGACCTTTTGGTCGGAGCGAAACACCTGCTTCCGAGAAAGAAATGAGGCTTTTTCATTCATTCATTGAAATAATTTATTATTCCTACAAGTAAGCACTCAATGGATCGGCAGTGGACCAGACAGAAACAACTGCATCCTCTTTCCTGTGTCTGCTGAGGCTCAAAGTAAGCGTGCCATCCGAAGAGGTGAGGGTGAGACCAACCGAAGCTGCAAAACTCTTTAATGCCCCAAATAAGTATATCCGGTCAAAAGAGGAAAGGTGGATTTTGAGACTCTTCAATTGGAAGTCCAGAAGCTATACTCTTGGATTTATGAATGAAAGCGAAAATTTTAAATGGCTTAATGGTACTTATGAAGACAGGAAACAAGACAATTATTTATGAAGGCATGACTGGTTCGTGACCGCGGCTCGTGATTCCTGTCAGCTGAAGAAAAACAGCGGAAAGGTGAGCTCAGTGTTCCGCAACGTGAGTTGAAAAAATTACTTGAAAAACTCAGCCATCACATGAATATATGCACGTAGAAAGTTACTTATGCATTTCTAGTTTAAGAATCCCGATTGAATTCTGCTGAGCAAACTGCCCGTTTCATTTCCTCTGAAATTTTTTTTCTCCCGTGATATAATAATTTTAGAAGTGGACTATTATTAACAACGTCTTTCCTGGAATACATTTGGAGGCCGCGGCACGCTTCCATGACTTTTATCGTCCATGAAAGGTATTCAGAACTGGCACTGGCACTGATCCTCGAAACAACAAGATGACAATTTTTTTTTGGGCGCATTCTCTTCGTCATCAGGACAAGCTCGATCATCCCGACCAGATAGTTCCAACTGATTCCTTGAGATTCTTATCGCTGATATGATACAGGGGCCTGCAGCAATAGAACCTAAAACTCCCCTTCTTTTCTTGAGACGACCTAAGTATGTATCAGAACTCAGAATAATGTCTCGATTGCATCATATTTCTTCTTCTGAAGTGAATCTAGAGCTTCGAAGCACCAAAATTTGGAGAAAAAAAGTACACTACATAATCATATTTGATTATTGCATTGCATTGGTAATGAATTACACGGGCTGGGAGGCTTGTAATGTGAATTAGATATAATTTGATATGATTCACTTCATATCGCTTCTCCACTTGGGGGAATGGGGTGCATACATGTTTTTTTATTCTGTTGGAAGCGCGTGCCAAAACTGCCAAGGGCGAAAAGGATACGATAAGAAACAATGTATTTATGGTTTAATAATAGACACGGTTAAAAAAATTCTGCCTCAAGAAAATCTAAGAAATGATTTTTAATTTGACGTCTGAGAGGCAGACAGATCATTTTTTGTTGGGGGAAAAAATAACGGAATCGTTACTCTATATGAATCAATGAAATGATAACATGAATACTGAGCGGATGGAATTTTGTATGAAGGTCCGATAATGTAATTATTATTTACTCAATTTTTGGATAGATTTTTTGGCTATTTGGGCCTTCTTTGAATGGATCAACTAACAGTCGACCCTTACCATCCAACATTAATTACAGTCTTTATCACGAGCAAAAAGAATGAAACTAGAAATCTTTTAATTGCTTCTAATTAAGGCGAGATCTTGCAAAAAAAATGAGGTGAATAAAAATCACAAGGCATGATTAAGGGCTTCCCCGGATGTACAACTTTTTAAGCGGATGGCTGCATGGCTGCTGAAAAAATCTCTTTTCGAAAGTACTCAAGAAGAAGTACAGAATAATGATTCAAAATAAATCGTTTCAATTTTAAAGTACTCAAAAACTTTCGAGAAACAGTAAATTATTTGCCGCTTAACGTCCTCCTTTAAGTAAAGACCTCCTTTAGGTAGATACATAGATAAACCTTTACTTCGATGAAAAATGAAATAGCAGTTGAATTCCCTCCAACTAACCTGAGAATTCCCCAGAGATGCTAGCAGCCATAACGGAAAATCCGGATTTTTGTTTGTGCCCAGAAACCCATTTCGGAAAATAGAAAGAACAATTTATACATAAAAAGTATTATAAACTACAATGAACCTCACTCACTGGACACACGTCAAGTTTGAGTAAGGACCTTATTCAGGAATGCAGGAATCTCTGAGTACAATATTCTAATTAGGTCTAACTTATTTTGCCCATCCTGTAGGTGTTTTTGAATTTTTTCAAGTTGGATCGACCCACCACTGGCGTGTTTTAAGAACGACGTAAGACGTGAGCTGGAAGGCATTTCAAGATCAGGACTACATTACAGGTCACTTCTACTGCGGTGCAGAGTGAAATGAGGTCGAACTTCAAAAGAACGGAAATAAATGTCTTCCTTAGTCTGAGGTTGTGTGCGGCATGCAATGATTTGACGAAACAAAGTTGTCTCCAGGCGGAATAAACTGGTGAAGATAGGAAGGAATGAACTGATTTTTTCAAAGGTTATTCTACTTACTTCTATCAAAATACAGAATCGATCTCACTGACTTTGATTGGTTATCAAAGTAAATAAATATGCACTGCAATCCCATACAAAGCCTGCTCTTCTGATCTTTAGGGGGATTCGTGATTCGTTCGTGGGCATGAAAGAAAGAGAAGACTTTTTTTTGTTGAAATATGTACATTTTTTGATCGGTTTCGTTCACAATCGATAGTTTAGCCTGAAAAGGGAGAAAAGGAAAAAGTCTTGTTCACCTACTGATACGCATTACTGATAAGGATGATACGTACAACTGATTGCCAACGGGCTAGATCAATAGGATAGGATCGATAGAAAATTAGCAGGTTGCGATCGAGAAGTGTGTCCATCCAGTGCCTCAAGCCAAGCCCCCAAACTTTTTTTTACAAACTATACCGTATTCATATTACTCAGTTTGGGGCGGAGTGGTCACATCACTGAGCCAAACGAATCTTAACAGAATAGAAAAAGCGTTTCGATATTTCCTTTAGAACATCTTCCATCTCTTTTGATACGAACGATTTGCAGGTCGCCTTACTCTTTGCAATAGTAATAAATACCATGATCTCTCGGTGGTATTATACATGGACGATCCCCTTCAGCTTCATATGCTCATAAAAGCATAAAAGTAGTGTAATCCGTTTTTACGATATCCCCTGAAAGACTTATGGGCTACGTTGGTGTTCAATGATTCATTACGAATAATTTGCCACAAGGTTCCATAAATAAGCCCAGCCAAATATTTTTTTTAAGCACACGAACATCAGCAGCAATAAAAAGGCTTTCAATCTCCTGAAAAGGAACAATTTGATGCTCAAATGCGAGGAAGAGCACAAAAGTTTATATCGCAATCCAAACCCAAACTCAATCCAACTTCAAGCGCAAAGCAGAAGGAATGAAATTGCATCTCTCTGAAGATTTATGGCTAAATAAGTTTACAGCCTCAGCAAGATTAATGGTGCCACAGTCATTTTCGAATGTTGATTTTCGCCAGACGGTAACTTTTAATTAAGAGAGAATGGGAAGTCGAAGGTACCACCAACGCTTTATTATCATCCTCAGTCCTCAGCATTGAAAATTCGCAAAAGTTGATAGGGATAGGGATTCAAGATTTAATTTCAAGAGGGGCAGCGTCCTTTACTCAGAAGTCGGAACCCAAGGCTGCCATGGACGCATAACCCCACGATCGAACTGGAGAAAATCTCTCGTTTTATTTTCCTGGATTTTCGAATGATGGACGATGAAGTTCGATATGGTTTTGTACGACCTATTTATTTGTAATCGATTTTTTTGTGGTCATTTTTTTGTAGTGACTGCACTTGGTGGTGGTCGAACGAATAAAATAAAAGAATTTTTACGACTCGATCTCATTCCTTCTTAACGGGCCTGTTCCAGCACCTTCTATTATACTTTTTTTGCTCAATTCCGTATCAACCTTGTCCAACTGTTTCAGTGTTTTTTATTGGGGGACTATGGAGCCATATTTGTACAGTGAGTGCTTGCCAACTCACTGCTGTCCAGCGAACCAAGACTATTTGAACCAAC
>JAHZNH010001442.1:0-17454 GCA_027744355.1 Tyrannoseira gladiata
CTAACCTAACCTGAGCAAAGAGCCAAGCAGGTAACCTAACCTAACCTGAGCAAAGAGCCAAGCAGGTAACCTAACCTAACCTGAGCAAAGAGCCAAGCAGTTAACCTAACCCAACCTGAATAAAACAGCCTAACCCAAACGTACGCTAATACTAATAGTACTGCATACTGTTATTTTGTCGTGCTAATCCTTTCACATGTTTGTCAAATAAGATGGTAGTTTAAGAAAATGAAGTACTCTTGCGCCTTCGCTAATCCAAATTCTATGTCAGAAATCCAATGAGAAGGCTGCCGTGTGGAAAATGTGGAGATATGAGTTTTGACTGCGTTAAATTTAAAAAGTTAAACTACGTTTTCGTTTTAAGGTTTCATAGCAGCAAATAAATTGGTGCTAGGCAATGTTTTCATCATACTTTTAGAGCACCATTTTAACTTTTTGACCCACCTCTGTCACACAATGCAAGTGCAAACAGTCATCTCCTCTCTTTCAGGCAGCAGCATATGCCTTATGTGTTTATGTAAGAGAAAATGAGCAATTTTAGTGTTTGGTGGGGTAATAAAAACGTCGGTGGTCTGGTTGATGCCTCTGTGGTGAATGTGTGTGGTGCCGCTTCTGCCACTCCATGTGGAAGCGATGAATCTTGATGAGCCGTGTATGATGATGGTAATGAAAATGGGAACAGTATGATATCATAGAGCTAGAACTAGATTTGTCTCACATTACCCATCAGCTATTATAGTTATAATGCGAAGAAGGTCAAAAGTTGAACGCTACCAAGAGCTCGTTCGTTTTTGCATCGTGTTTACGATTTCCTTCAGAGAAAGTTAGGCCGATCATTCAAGTATTTTCTACCTCATTATTGCGGTTATATTCTCAACGAATTTGCTCAAACACTGAGGTATTCATTCTAACGAAAAATGTCTAACTGACATTCACATAAATTTTTATAAGTTTTTCCAGTAGGACTCGCTGCCCTCGGTCATTTTCATGGCCGCTGTGCCATATGCAATCCACACAGACACAAACACACACTTCGTCAATAATAATACTCCCCGTCAATGACTTTTGGGTGACGGTGACATGAGTTGAGTGACGTCTAATAAAAAAGTGTCCATCCTCCAGATGAATCTTAATGAATGAAATGGTGCCTGACGCCTTTGGAGTTATGTAAGTATCTCTGGCGTGCAATGGGGACGGAACACTACTTAACTAACGTCGTTAAGTATTCTGGTGTACAGTGTGTGAGCATACTTATGGCAACATCAGCCCCCTCACACTTTTTCGGCTTCTTCCACCACCATCGTGTCTTCACGGGCTCGAAGTGTTTCTTCATTTATTTTCTGCTCATTATTCTTTCAACTTCACAATTGCATCTCTTCCTACTGTCATAATTTCCTCTTGAGTTGTAGGGAAAAAATATAGTGGCGATCGTCGTAGTGTTGGTGATGGTACTTACTAGCATCAGGATAATTTTTTCTCGTCTTCCACAGATGGATATGCTGTCACGCCAACACTCAACTCAAATTCCATGTTAAAACTCACCCCATAAAAATTTTCAGATTTCTTTTTACCGTTTCATGTATTTTTTTCATCCCTGTATTGAGTGAGTGAGGAAAGTGCAGAGATTACACAAACAGAAGACGAACTTACTAGGACTACTCTTACATGAGAAAATATGCAGTTGAAAGAAATATGATTAAAGTAGTATCACTGCTTCTCTCTCACGTGAATTAAGCTGCATTCAGGTATAATGATTCAAGCTCCCTTTACTTATGCATGTGGCATAAGCTTGGGCCTGGTGTAAAAAATTGTTTTTGAATTTATTATGAGGCAGAAAAACGGGCCTTTTCCAGCCAACCAAACTCCTGACAACAAAAAAAAAATTTTGACGACCCTTTCTTCAAGCCAAATTTTGCGTGTATGTAGCAAGTATGTGTATGTGTGTGTTTGTTTATGATATTTTTCTTCAAGCTAGCGTGTGTTTCCAGGGCTGAGGGAAGATTTTTTTTTTCATTTTCTGGAATAGGGGCGAGCTCCAACTCTGTTCGCACGGAGTGGGGGTACATATGTACACGAATGCCTATTCCCTAGTAAAATATGCAACGCGATGGATTTTTACCCCTCCGTAGTTCTTGCATTCAGATATTCCCTCGTCTTCTCGCGGAACGGTATGAGGAAGGTGGCTTCATTTCCGAATTTGATGAATTTTTCAGCACGTGTTTTTTTTTGCCTAGATTCCATCTTCCCTCCCCTCATTATTCCTTCCTAAATATGCCTGTAGTTAATGCCCTTGCAAATTCGTCATAATGCTAGGGGCAGGGTAGGGAGCAATGAGGCGATGACAGAGTGATGATGATGATGATTATGACGAAATCGTTCCTTGTGTGCTTCCCTTGTCACTCAAACGGTAAGTAAATTGAGAGATGTTGCAAATGAAGATGTTTTTGTTTACTGAGAAACATCCAATTAGAGCATTGTAAGAATTATATGCAAACAAAAGAAATACAGCGAGTATTTTTTCCTCGCACGAAATGTTGGAGTTTTCTTTGCAAACGCGTGAAACAGGGAATTCTTCCGGGCTGATTCACTTGAAAGTATATGTGTATGTGCGCTTCTTAATTAGCCTTAATTTCAGACCTGTTTCGAGTCCCCCATTCCACGAATTAAGTATTGTTGGGCTTCGGATATAGCCCTGGCTTGGCTTGGAAGTCATGTGCATATATTAACAGGAGGCGTCAATAATTTTCCTGTCTTTATAGCAGTGTGCTGTGCTATCTACAGCGCTTTTCTCAGAAAAAGGAAAATATATCGCTATGGTTATACATATTTCATTCGTTTCTTTGTTCAGTTGCTTAATTAACACATTTCATAGCTTTCGCCGTGACAACAGGAGCTAGGCTGCCATTTCCCTTCCCTTCCCACTACTTAGGACTGATATTAGGACTATAATGAGCACGTATTTAACGATACTAGATGTCCATGAGAGGGAATACCAATAATTCACAATTTATCGAATACTGTTCCGTCGAGGAATACTATCAATGCTGCTTATTTTAATAATTGAACCTTAAAATCGACTTTCATGCAATAACGTTTGTTGAAACGGGCGTGATGATGTGACACTGTTTCACAGGAGCAAGAGAGTTTTCACTCCTGTTGTCAGTCAAGCCCAACAAATCAGTAAATCCTCAATCCATCATCAGCCAAACGGAGAATCCTCTGTTTGTCATTTCGAGTTTATTAATTTAGTTACGCAGAAAGCCTCACACTAGTAAATTGTTGACACCAGCGCCAAGTATGGTTTGACTTGAATGACAGTCAACTTTACTAACTGCTGGCGTGACTGACTGACTATGAGCTAACGTCATCCATTGAGGTGAGGCGATGTGATGATGTATCGCAAATATAAAAAAATAGATAATGAATACGTAAATAGGAAGTAAACTTTCTCACTATTTTCCATAAAACTAGCCATTTACCTCACTCCTCCTTGACAGTTTGTTAGGAAAAGGAATCATCTAGGCACTAAAAATAATAATAATAATAAAAATTCTCCTCGTGACCCAAGCTTCCTAACTCAATGTCTTCGAGAGGACGAGGACGTTTGCTCACCAAATATTGGGAGTATGTTTCATAATGTCTGTATTTGACAGGGTTTTGGCATAATTGATTACCACAAGCGTGCAGCTGGGGTGTTAGAAAGTTATTGTTGGGGTTGATTTCGTTACATTTTAATTGAATTACTGGTGCTGCTACTACTACGCAAATAAAATGGAAATAATTGGGTACGGGAAGTCAACAAAAAAGAGAGAGTGTGCTAAAACCTCGTCTTAGGAGGAACGGACTCACACTTTTTCTCTCCAAAAGTCAATTTTCAGTTATTGTGAACCATGCCATCCTGAACTGTTTTATTAAATAATTCTACTTACCAGTTTCCTTTGATAAAACAAGATTTTTAAAATGGTTTCTCTTTGTCTCCGTAAAAACGAAAACAAGCTGGGCTTGCCATGTTCTGGACGGATTACGAGCGTGCACGTACCCCAACTAGTAGTAGTACTACTACAAGACCATAAAATATTCAAAACCCAATCAGGCATTTCATTCCTAGCCCTTCCTCTCCCACTTCTTTTTTTATTCCCTGCTGTTACCACTTTACCTTTATTTGTTCCTATCGCATCACGTCAAATGTTTGTTCTTCAAAGGTTTCCTTTCCTTCACAAATGCTGTTTTTTTTAAAGGAAATACTTTCTCATGGTTTGTAGTCATGGAAGGTAAACTAAGTACTTAGGGAGTCTTCGGCTATTTAGAATTCGTTATATCTCAGTTGCTCCCTTGTTCCATAATGCAGTTTCGACTTACTTCACCATGACTTCCAGAAATGGTGAAAAAATAAATGGGAAAGGTGTAACAGAAGCACGAAGTGCTTTTGTACTATCTCAATATTTTATACATAAGCTACACCTCAAGGCTTCCACATTCTATTCTAGCTTCCCGCGTTGGGGAAAGGTGCCCTAACTGATAATCAGTGGGGAATCGGAGAAAAAAAATAGCAACAATCAATGCGCCTCACGACTAAAACGCCACCACAATAATTGTCTTAATGATCGCGTAGGAAAAACTCAATTTATTGGTAGCACGTTAGTTTATTCCGCGAGAGTGAAAGCGGAATCGGTTTCCATTTGCGTTTGGTATCATTTGGCATTTGGTAGTGACAATTGGAAGAAAATTAACCCACCAACAGACCAACCTTCCAACTTTTTTGTGTTAGGTCACAACTCTCTACTTATTTGCCTTTTTGTGCGAAGTCTGGCGTGGTGTGCGTACCTCCACATCCCATCGCTTTGCTCTTGCTCTCACTCTCTCGTGTTAAGATGAAAGAATAAATGGGGACCGATAAAGAGTAAACATTTAAGCGAAGTGAAAGTGAGTAGTAGGTGAGTGAGTTCCACTTGTGTGGTTGACCACTGACCAGATGTGAATGCTAGATGTGATCACGATGACCGCGATGATGATGATAAAAAGTAACTGATTTCTCTTTCTTCCTCTGGTGAATACAAAGCAAACAAAGCAAAGAGGAACTATTACTTAGAATGGTCTCTGAATGTGAAAAATGGATGGAGCGACCACTGATAGACTTTTTTTTGTGAAAGTGATATACTTTCTATCGAAGTGCCATTTTTTCACCGTTTGTGGCAGTGCACCCGGTGCACAAAAACCGTTACGGTAGAATGGCTAAAAAGCTGAATGAATTGTGGAGCGGTCCTCCTCGCTCGCTCGCTGGTCAGCCAGCCAGCACTACCATTCCTCAAACTAAATAGGAGAGAGATGTGATGTGAAGCGGAGCGTAAATAACTATATAAGTTCCCTATTTGTTTTTGGTTAGGGAAAAGCGTCAGGGATTGAGACAGCAGTGGGTGGAGATGGACTTTTAATAATAATGCTCATCTATGTTCTTACTCAGGGGTAACCTGATGCAGCAACATTTTAGTGCTCTGAATAATTTACAATATCTGTTATGCTATAAAAAAAATTGGGAGACTGTGTGGAAACAGCAGTAATTCTAAAACATTATTATATATTTTTATATTTTTTACCTAAATGTGAGCACCGTGAGTGGTCTGTAGCTCTTGTGTGAAAGTGGACTGGACATTGGCATTCCCCAGTAGTCATTTTTCCAGAGTGACCACCACCCCGAGAGGCTTCCACTATGATCCGCAACAACATCCCCACCGATAATGGTTCTCGAACTGTTGAAACTTTTCTCAGTCTCGACACCTGCTGCTTCAACTCTTTTAATTGGAACTGGTGATAACTGTTCTTTACCATTGGTGGTCAACACATCAAGCTTTACATCTGGATTTCTTACAATGCTCACAATATCGTCATGAACGAAATCTCCTGTGAGGCTGTTCCAGTAGATGCCCACAGCCAGGATAAAAATTAGTAGGGGAGGGAAGCACGTGGCCGTTTTCGGTACTCCCTTCACAACTTTCATTTGCCTTCGCTTCGTTTTCCCAGCCACTGAGAAGCAGCAAACACGGGGGCATGACGAGGAAGTTGTTGTTCCTTTATCACATTCTTTATCATGGTGATGGTGGTGGTGGTTGTGCTCCTTCTGGTGATTATGCCATGGTTTCCAAAAAATAGTCTCATTTTTTAAGTTGCCCTCACTACAAGTAGTAGTTTTTGTAATGGTCCCATTATTATTGTTGTACTGGCACGCTGAAGATTTTCCACAGTTTTCGGGTGGATTGTTACCAACCCTAAGAAACCCTTTATGCTGCTCTGGAGAACTGTAGCTGGGATGATTATGATTACTGTTATGGATACACTCATCTCTTGCAAGAGAATTCTTCCTGTTGCACTTGGCTTTCCTCTTCGATTTCATCTGGAACCTAGCTTCGGGCAAGGAGGGTTGCGATTTCTCCTCGTTATCACCACCACCACCATCTGTATCAATTATCATCATTTTGCAAAGATGATGATAATTTGGACTATGGGGAGAATTTATAGCATCCCTGGAGTTTCTCCACGACGTCCGAAATCCGAGCCAGGAGGCGCACAACAAATGACATATGAATGATAATATCTTTGACACGATCGCCACCAGAGTCACTGCACATCCTTCATCATTCCGTGAAGCTTGCTTCTCTACTGTTCCATTGTAACTATTACCAATCTTCTTCTTTTCAGCGGATTTCCCGTTCGCCTGACTCTCTTTTCTCTGTAATTTCCGGGCAGTGTCCGTATCCATTTCTGCTCACATAGTCCGCGGGATATTTGCTTAGCTCATGTCCACCACATTACATCGATTTCAAGGCTTCTTAGGAAAGAGCACAAACATGAGTACATGCATTCAAGAGAATAGCTTATTGTCAATCTCCAGTTAAAAACTAGGGTAGTCTGCCCCATCATTCGACCCCGAGTCAGAGAGGTCTCACATTGCCCCGAAAATGCCTCCTTGTCGTGTTAGCACTAAAACAATTTTTTTTCTCTAAATTTAAAAGTGTTTCTACGATTCTTTTGCAATGTCACAATGTCAATACAAATTTTTCACTGCCAAATTTTTCGAAGCGAGAGCGCCAAAGATTTCCACAGGGAGGTCATTGCGCAATTTTCTCTCGTACACCAATGCTTTCGTACGTAACTGTACAACTCCTTCTGAATATTGTCTTCTTGCACTAGGATACGATTGACTGAAAGCGACCACAACTAACACACTGATCCATGCGTCTTGTTCTAAGTTTACTCCTCCGACTATTATCTGCTTGTCTTCAGTTCTTCAGCACTGAATTTGCATTACATAATGAGCGTAGGGAGTTAGATGACTAGGACAAACTGCAAGGGGGTGGGAGAATTTGAACAAAAAAGAAAAAGGCTCATCTCCATAGAGTTGGATTTACAAGGGAAGATACTTGTTATTTCTTTCTCGCGATAATAATTCTCCAGAATGAGGCAGAAAAATGTACCTGATTTCAAGAAGCGGTCGTAGCAGATTAGATTACATGAAAATTTGCATGAGACTATGCAACGCACTCTGACAAGAAGAACACAACGGCCACGTTTCTTTCAATTTTTAGATCATAGACTCGTGAGCGAGACGAGAAGAATATCGGCATCCGCACTCCTGGGCTTGCTGCCACTGACTAAGCAAACAAGTAACGTGCTCCAGACTTTTTCATGGAACAGGGGGAAGAAGAAAGAGTAATGCGAGTCGAACTTTGGGATTTCATCTGCGTACATACAAGCAGAATTGTGTAAGCCTCCTGTATTAGATGAATGTGCCAATTGAGCAATATTGCTACTACTGCATTTTTTAAAAAAAACTTCAATTAATTGTCCAATACTTGATTTAAACTTGTCCGTTAGCCAGAGCGGCATCATAAATTTTACAATAAAATTAATTTTAGGTTGCAAACTCATTATTAATTTATGTAAATGACGATTTTGAATCAATAAAAGCTCACTTATCCGCAATTTCAAAATGTTCTTGAAATGGGTCAGTTCATACAATTAACGAATAATTATGCATCCATGTTATCTCAAAATTTTCATTGAAGTTTATTTAATGCTCCGCTTGTTTTTGTAAATAGGGGCATTTACTACCAAAGATTTAGCAAAGAAATATTACGCTTGAATTTGATGTCAAAGTTAAGTAAAGCTTAACTCTGAGAAAGCATAATTATCTGTGGATTAAGAACATTTTGCGCGTATATGCAATTTTTACATGCATGAATAAGATTGCCTTCAGGTATAGACCTTGAAGTGAGTTTCTGCATACTTACTTGTGAGTAATATCTATATTCATCCTTTAAGAGGATTGCATGATAGTAAGTGTGACACTGAAAAAACCCGGATTTATATCTTAATCCAGAGACGTAGACGAAAGTCCTTTTTTAAATCACTGTTTACCCTGCACTCTAAGCTTGCGGTGAACAATTAGCGGAAATGTAAGGTAATATGGCATAAATAACCTTTATTGAGGTCACTGAGGCATAACTTAGTTTTGGTTTTTTAGCAAAAATGAATCATGGCTTTTGAGGAAAGTCAAAGGAATGCCGAGTTCACTAGCTTTAGTTACTTCTAGACAGGCGAGTCACGCAGATAGAAGAATTGCAGTGGACATTTGGTTTTTAAAATCGTGGACTTTCTTCAAGGGGCCTCCGTAGATAGATTTAAGTTGTTTTTTTGTTTTTAAGATTTCAAGTTTTTCATTGGAAATCTACAATTTCAATAATGGTCTTGTTCAAAAATTTCGGGCACATCGGAAATCTTGAATAAATTTTCACCTCAAATTATTAGTGTTTTCATATTGCAGTTCCCCTATATGAATCAGAGAAAATCCGTGCAAAATGGTAGTTAGCACGGGGCGGTTTGCAGTAATTTTCACTTTACTTCTGGTCCCTTCTAGCCTTCTAAACGCGTGGCTGGTGGAAGTGAGCCCGGGGAAGAGTGTGACAACCACTCGGTATGCATATTCTAACAAGAACAATAACAACTTTACGCGCCATGCATGGAAGAAGGGGTCCGTGTCGCTGGATGGGAGCAGATTCAGTGCGGGGGCTGACAAGCAAATGAAAATTAATGTAATTCAAGGCTACAGTCGCGAACATCGTCAGTCTGAAAACCGGGAGCTAATAACTCCTATCAAAAATAAGTATTTATCATCATCATCTTGGAGACCGTCCGAGATCATGGGAAATGGTTCACCTTCTACTAACGCCAGAGCAGTCTTACCTGAGAGAGATACGAAAGGCAGAGATTTTAATCAAAACCGCTCCACAAGGATTACAAGCCTACCGCCATCTGAGCCTAATGCCGAATCCAAGGATAAGGATGGGATTGGGGAGGGGAAGATAACGACGAATCGGACGACACAGCTTATTGGAACGACTTTAAGTGGAAGTAATGTTAATAATGTGACTGAAACAAGAGTTCGGACCGAACAGAAACCTCGAAAGTTGGAAGCGATTGTTCCAGTTCATCCGAAAACTCATTATTTTGCACAGAGTCTTGCACGCTCACGTAAGAAACAGTATATAAAAATATGAGTGCCAAAGGTTAGGATTAATGACGACACTTTGGTGGTATCCCTGAATCTGAATCGTAATACTCGAAATTGAAAGCGGCGGAAAAAACTGCGCACCTGCTAGCATGGCCGGATATATTTGAAGTATTGAACCTGACTAAATAATTTTTGGTTTGATGATGCTTATTTATAGACTCATTTGATTTGCTTTAGTGGCACCGCTTTTTTCTGTCGCTTCGCTTTGGAATGAGAAATGCTGGACGGCAGGATATGAACACGGAACGTGCTATTCCGCGTAACTACCACACATTATTTTTATGATAAAAAGCTTACTAACTTGTAGCCTAAAAAATATTCTATGAAATTTGGTACATTTATTGCTCATAGAAAAGAGTGTCGTGTTCGTGGAGGCTTGTCGAAGGGAATCTGCGCTGGAGGCTTTGGAGTTTGCTGTGTTTGTAAGGCATTCTGATTATGTGGATTCTCCTCATAACGAATATTTAGTAGCAACGGCTTAATTTGATAATCACACCACTTTTGATTCGCAGTTTCCTATACTTGCGACTCCTCCACTAGTCTTAATCCATCCTACTTTGTCAATGTGGAATATCCATTTTCAGTGAGCAAATTTGGGGCAACGTGCGAGCATACAATAAGAAACGTATGATTGAAACTTTGAATGTCAAAACTTTTCCTTATTGAGCATGGAGTTTTTACACGAATTAAAAATGTTTTCGTAGTTGGATGGGGTGTGCCAACTCCGCCTGGACTTTGACGAGTTTCAATTGGAGCCGCCTGGTATCGACGGAGTTTGTTGGAGCGATTCTTTCACCATTCTTGGGATTGATATGCACATGCCACCTATCTGCGGAGATTTGACAGGGCAGCATGGTAAAAAATGAATGAATGAGCATGTACAAACCAGATGGAAAGTTTGAATATTTGTTTAACCAACGTTTATTTCACTTGTTTCCTATCGTATTAAAAGTATATCTTCCAGTTGGCCTTGATCCCAGCGTCAGTTATGTAATGAATTTGGGTGGCGAGAGTCCCTGGCGAAGATGGAAAATCCGGACTACCAAGCTTAAATGTAACTCGGCAGGTTTAGGTAAATTGTTGATAATTATTTATGCGTAGATCATTTATAAGTGTTCCTATTTAAAGGATGCATACAGAATATAAATTTAAAAGCAGCACCTGGAGGATGTCTTCAAAATTACCATGGGCCCTATGGACGCATCACGAGTCTCAACTATGTAGAAAATGGCTACCCTACAGGAAATCAGATTCGCGATCTGAGCTACGGCATTTGCGTCAGAAGAGAGAAAGGAGTTTGCGCCATAAGAGTAAGTGTGAAAAAAAAGTTTTTATTGTGCTCAAAAGCAACATGTCATCAATATTATTATTAATCATTAGTATTATTACTCAAGTCAGGAGTCAAAACCAGTAATCATATATCATGCTAAACAACTTTATAAGGTGCGATATTTTCCATTGCATTATTGATCACGAGGCGTTCCTCAGTTTCCAATTCAGGAGTGCCCACAGACGAAGAATCGAAGCCATCCAGGATATCTTCCATAGACATATTGGGTGATAATGCTGCGTAAGCATAGATAGGATGAAATGGGTTGATCGTCATGATAGCGTCCTCATCACTAGCCTGTTTTAATATTTCCCTCTCGTCATCGCTGCTCTCGAAGTTATCACTCCCGGAATATTTCCCCAGCCTTTCGAACGGTTGGCTTCGTCCCCCATCATTCTTTCTTATGTAGCTGTCCACGGGCTGGCTGGTGATGTCATGATAATCACTTGGCAGTTCGAAGGAACTATCATCACTGCTGTCGAAGTCACTAGCTGGAACGTCCTCATTCTCCTCAACCGACTTGGTTTTCTTGCTTTTACCACGGCGTTCAGAGTGCGACGGCTTCCTAGTAAACCACGCATTTCTTTCCAGCTCGCGACGGCGTGCATTGTAGTCCATCACATTCTTAGCCACTTGCGGAAACTGGAACAGCATTGGGAAGACGGGGTCAGCCGTATGAGTTCTGTACAAACCCAATATGAACGCATTTAATAAGCAAATTAAGTAGTTAAAATGTATTAAAAGTAGAAATTGGAAGTCAATGTCACCTATCACCGGAAAGACAACATGATACCACAACAATCGCGGTGAGAGCCAGTAACGGTAAGAAAGTTAGGTAGAATTGCATTCCGCGCGACTCCCTCTCCTCCGCTGAAGCTGTAGTTGTATTTGGTGCAGCTCCACTTCCGGTCTCATTATTATTGCCATCACCAGTTAACTCTAAGTCGAGATTGACCATCTCTTCACTTTGGCTGAAGTTCTTGAGCACAAGTTTGCCGTATTCCTCTTTAAAACGAGCGAGAGAAGAACCGCCCGCAAGTCGATCTGTATTACAAAGTAACGCCACAAAGAGAAAAAGTACAAGGAGGAAGCCTGGATTGTGTAGAAGAAACATTTCGGAGATGAGCAGAATTTTATGAAAAACAAATTTTTAAATATTCACCATCCTAGATAACAGAAAATTTCAATTCGCTGATTTGGAACAATATCATGTCAAAGTGGCGACAGTCAGATCTGATTGTGAGTTAGTATATCTACTTCTCCAATTGTTGAGATTCTTAGAAGAAAGTCGTGCAATGCCAAGTTGGAGGTGAAATCGAGGTCATGGAGAGTTCGTCGCACATTAATATTTCGTGGCAATGTGAGTTCATATATACTTTTTAATCAGGCAGAGAGATTTAGGCACGTTTTTTTCTGTAAGTACTTAATTCTTCTTCTCAGGAATTTTTAGACCGTACCTAATAATCCGGCCTGGGTCGTGTGAAACATGAGCTTCATGCATTAGTGAATACCTCGCTTTCTCATCATTGGCATTATGAAATGAATGAGTGAATGAATGCTACATCATTCATTACCTTGAACCATGAAATGTCGCTTTGACAATATGAGAAAGTTCAATCCTATGGTAATCAATCGCATACAAAGCCTTTTTATGATTTTATTTTCAGTGGACCAAATGCAAAAAGCCAAGCTTAGAAGGGAGCAACGGTAGATGGAAGCGGGACGTAAAGAATGTTAATGAGGACATTAACCCAAGCCACAGAACTCACGATGCAACAAAGAAGAATTTTGTATCCAGCGAAAACTCTCACTTGATGACTCATGCGAAGGGGAATGCTGAACTTCGATCATTCTTCCCAGGTCGGAGGTCAACCAATTTGGAAATACGATCCCTGTCTGATTGGAAGCCTGTGAAGTCGAAGTCTTATGACCTAAGCAGCATCCAAGATGATGAGGAATCACGCTCTTATCGGATAGACAAGAAACCGGCAAAACTCCAACTCAACAAGTCGAAGCCAAAACCGACATCAGCACAGAAAATCAAAGACTGGTGGTCTAAATTGAATTCCCTGACAAAGATCAAGCACAAAGGATTCAAAGGGAAAGGGAATGTTTCGAACAAGAGTAAGGTGAAGGTAAAGTCCAAGTCGAAAGCAACTTCCCAGAAAAGCAAAGGCACCGGGAAAATCCGGAAACGAAAACCGAATAAAAGGAAGAAGGTGGTGAATAAAAAGCGAAAAAATAAGAAGAGGCGCAAGACCGGCTGCAGTAATCCATTCCTGTTACCGTTACCTCTCGCCCTCCCGTTTCCTTTTGGTGCTGGGGGTGGCGGTGGTGGAGGTGGAAGTGACAGCGATTCGGGGGAAGGCTGGGGTTGGGATGAGGACTCATTTGTTCGTAAGTTCATTGGTTTTAAAAAATAGGTCACTTTTTCATGTTTTTTATCATTATGGTGACTCATGCTTACATGCAAAGAAAAAAAATGTTCGTGAACTTTTATATATTACTAGTACCGATGGAACCATACATGATTCGAATTCAAACTAAAGGATGGAGCCCAGAAGCCCTGAAGCCGATATGCTTGGAGTGGGAACAACTGAGCTGCCATTAATTTTTATTGAGCTTGCTAATGAAAGCAGGTGTTCAAGAGCATACCAGCATTTAAAAAAAATATATATCTCAATATATTCCACTGTATTTGTTTTTTTTGCGTTGTTCTATTATCAATACCTTCCCCTGTATAATATACGTTAGTAGTGTCGTGTCATGTCATGTCATACCATTAAAAGTATTGAACCAAGAAAGTACACTTCCATCCAAAGCCATTCCAACGATTCGTTCGTTAAGCTACTCACAGACTTGTTCAATATAACTACACTCATTTTCTACTCATACTCCTACCATACTATATTACTAACTACCAACCAGCATCAACCTCTCAACCGCATCATCATTTGCCAAAATCTGCCGTGGCGTGCGGATGAAGAAGTACAGTCATTCAAGTAGCATTCCTCGGAGTTACAACTGCGATTTTTTTCGGTTCGCCGGACTGTGATTTCTCGAGTTCTTCTATTATTGTTTACCTGCTTTATTTAGCAAAGGATTTTTTGTAATTAATTTGTACTAGATTGGTGATTTTTGATCGAATTTTAACGAAAAGTTGTAATATAGATTATTTTTATAGGCCTAATAGATTAATTGTGACTGGCCACTCAGGTGAACTTGCTAGAAGCTTCTGAACGAACGGCTACACTATACGCCGGCGCGGCGGAGCCCAAGCCACCTGCGGCGGGTGAGTAAAGAAGCGTCGGTTTGGTAGGTGGTGGCTTACGATAGGTAGAAAATAGTAGTGACGTGGCTAAAGACGAATGAGCTAACAGTAAAAATTAACTCGCTTTGATTGCGTTGCGTTAATGCCAGTGGCTGGCATTACAAACGGTAGGAAGGTTGAAACGAAAGTGGCGTGGTGTTTTTCTATCTACATAAGCTTAACATTGGAACTAAATTATTGCATCCACGTCGTCGCTCAGGCAGATCCGCCATTTTCCCATTCCTTTCGACAAGATTGAAGTTGGAAGTTGATCATTTTTTAGCTCTCGTCCTGAACTAATTTTTAAAAGAAAAATTGAAAATACTTTTTAACTATTCTGAATTTATAGTAAAATTAGTTGAGTTTAAGATATTTTACAGCTGAGGATATCTCAAGTAGTAGATTTTTCTTATATTTTCGCTAGCATTTTAAATTTCTTGGTTTAGTAATTTATTTAAAAAATACCATCAATTCTAACAATTTTATTAATTATTTCAGCAATTTCGAGTTTGACTGATTGGATTGTTGCCACTAGTTAAGGAGCTGGAGCGCCAGCGGCCGAAAACCACACTAATTGAGCCGCATAGGTAAGATTTAAATTCATTTTTTAATTTTTTATAATTTGCATCTGGGGAATTCAAAAAAATTATTTAATTAGGGAGTCAGTAGGGACCAGTTTTTTACACGGTCACCATTTACACCATTTTTTTTATAAAATCGAAACTTCATTTCGACGGAATTCATTAAGTAGAATGATGATGATTATAAATCTTTTCAAATTAAAATACCATTGCATTTCCTATGTGCAGGAATAAAAAACGCAGTTCGAAAGTACATAGATGTATAGGGAATGCAATCATAAAGTGTTACATTTATTCCAATAGTATATGCAAATTTAATTTATATTAGGAAAATTTCATCTTGTCTGCTTAACAAAAAGTCGGTAAATGTATTGATTGGGGCAATGGCAGCCAACGTAAGTGTCAGGTTTTCTGACCAAAGGAGGTTGGGACCGAATACAACAGCCAGATTGGATGATGTCATCTTATTCAAATCTGATCTATCCATCACCTATAAAGATTATTAATTTGTTTTAAACATTTTATCTTTGAATAGGTAGCTTATAGGTCGCTTTCAATGATAAGTAGAAATCATAATAATCATATACTTTTCCCAAAAACTGAATCACGTATTTCAGCACGCAATAGTTGTCTTCGGGAAGTTTTTCGAGGACGATTTGCTTGACGAAGGGTCCTCTCTCGTCTTTTGAAAGTTCTGAAATCGGAAATCATTACATTAGTTGTTACATATAAGGAATAGGGGAAGGTGTTTCCAAGATCATATTAGGTATCGATCTATCGATTACTTTGGAATTCCAAAATTTCATCGAAGAGATCATAGGTTAGGAGAGGTTCTTCAAGCTCCCGTAAAAATTTTTTGATCAATACTGCCGCCAGATGGTAATCACCATTGAAATTTATTTTTTCCCCACGATTTGCCCGCTCTTGAGCTTCCTTAACGAGTAGAGTACTAGCGGATCTACGGAAGAGACCATCTGTGGCAAGGGCTGTAGAAAAAACAGTTGCAAAATTAATTTTCCAGTTGTAATTAATGAAGGTGGTCCATAACAAAACATGAAAGAGACCGCGGCAGTGTTTTATTAGGGGATGAGAGTTTAGTTATCAACTTCATAGAATTTATCATAAACCTTCAGGCTGACTTAGGTACTCCACGCAGTCTCTGAGGATAGGAGGAATGATTTCACCACCGTTGTGTTCTTTTATATATGTTAACGAAACCCCAAATTGTTGCGTTTCGAGGGGACTGTTTCCATTTGCTGTGGAGGAGGATTGTGTTGAACTTTGGGATGCAGCGGTATTTGGTTTCGTAGTTTTGGCGGTAAGCTGTGCATCATACCTAGGATAAATTAACTCATGAGCATCAATCGGGTTACCTAATCAATTGCTTAAGTAATTATTTCAATTAGAAATGATTTTCCTTACTCATGCACATCTGTTGGAATGCAAAGCTGATCTAAACGAATGTGTTGATTCAACTCGGTCAAGTGGTTGATGTACATTACTTTCTTTCCAAATTTAGCACTGTCAGAAAAAAATTAAATTATTAGAATTAGTATTTGAAGTTTGCTAAATGATGCTTCCAAGTACATATACTTATGGATATAAGTAGACAAGTAGGTTCTAGTACTTATCCAGGGTGTAAAGTAGGTATCTGAAAGTTCAGGAAGTAAATAGGTATTCAATTTAATATTAAATTCTATGAATATGAAGTTATAACTTCATACTTATTTGTAAGTCAGCTAAAATTCTAATAGTATCAGTAGTTACCTCAAGAATCGTTGATGGTCGAAACTCTTATTCGATGGAAGCTTGCAAGCAGCAACAACAATAATTTTTCTTCCGTACGCGTCGTCCCCAACGACCTCGACGATCCCATGCTGTGCAATATCTGCAAAGTCTTCTTCATCCTGCAAGGGCGTATTCGTTATAGAGTCAGGTTCTGGAATGAAAGGAGCAGCTGCTAGCTCCTCTTCAAAGTTTTCTTCAATGGTTCCATCTGAAACAGGGGATTCTAGGTACTCAAAAACACGAATCTCCTCCTCAACGCCTGCACAAATAAAAATATGATTAGCCTCCCGTTCATAACCTTATCTTTTGCTTGTTGCATTTAAGACTAGAATTGATTTATGTAAATGTTGTAGAGAAAATGAAAAGCTTGGAAGCTGTGACACATCGACATAAACAATTAAAGCCTTTCAATCAATTACAAGAATCTCGCAAAAAAATGCGATGTACGTAGTGACAAAATAATAATATTACACAATAATAGTAAAATAAATACAAAATATGCATGTCCTGTGGATTGACGTACATTAAAAATTTACAGCATTTCAACCAATCTACATGCAAAAAACTATAACACCAACCAAATCATTAAACCAAATAAAAAAAATTAGCCCAATGTAAATTACAATTTCAAATTATCCAACAAAGAAGCAGGATTTGCTGAGGCTCAGAGGTGTGCTGGTGTTTACTTTTGTGGGCAAACTGTTGTTTTAAAATGATTTTACCAGTAGTAGATGCAACTTGCTCTAGTTCGGTATCATCGAACTCCAGATTTGGCTCGTAGTCATGGTAATCGGATAAACTTGGATAGGGATCCTCACCATCTCCTCCAGGATTTGTTGTTGTGGTAGCTGGTTCACACATCATGACGTCTGTTCCTTGA